>PVLD010004983.1:0-118138 GCA_004027595.1 Dinomys branickii
TTTGCATGTCTGTATATGGGTCCATACATCTACAATTCGAAGATATCAATGGATAAAACAACAACTACTGTTGAGACCATATCACCTTGTCTATAGATTAGTTGTGATTGTACTATTTTCTATGATAATTGGTGTCTGTTTGTCAATATGTTTTTGTACTTTTATGTTTCTAAAATTAAAAAAAAAAAAAAAAAAAAAATAATATAGTCACCTTCTTTTGCCTAGCATCCCAGCCCTATGTGTCCCCCATGCAGCAAGAGCCAGTTACTCTTGAATTCTGGCCCTGGGCCTTCATTTTCCTCAAATAAGAGGAAGCTAATCCATTCTTTGTGAACCCCTGACAGGTCGTGAGCACTGGTCTGGATTCCAGTGTTTTAAGACACATGTGATTAAACCCATTCCCAACCTAACCCAACTAAAAGTACAGGAATTGATCAGGTGTAAAACATATACATGAGGTTTACTAAAAGGCAACAGGTATGCCTGGCACATCCATGACAGCTTTGTGGGTGTGGGCAAATGGCCGCAAGCTTGTTATTTTTTTCTCTTAGAATTTTTTTCCTCATTGATAGCATGTGTATGTGATGATAGTTCTGTTTCTGATTAATCATTTCATAAATTGTTTTCTGATGATGGTTCTCTTTTCACTAGTCTGTCTGAAGCTCCAGCACACAAATGTCTGCCCACGGCACACCTGCTGCCAGTAAGTCCCCGGCACAGAATTGCTGACAAGTAAACACTTATTGAAAGAATGTCTCTAATAAACATCTTCATAAGAGTTATTTATTCACAACAAATACTTGCAGTGATGTTCTCTGATTTCACATCCATTTTCTCTGTCACACAACAGTGACAGAAAGCGTTGTCATGTAAAGTTTGTTTTTAAAATTCATTTCTCTAAAGTCAAGGTGTTCACATTTTTCTTATTGGCTATAAAGGCATTTTATTTCTCCAAGTAAAGGTCATAGATCAGAATAATCACTTCAAAATGCCTCTTCAACCTCATCTCTTGTCTTTACAATTTTTCTGATTATGCGTACAGTATTACTGTAGAAATTTGATTAAAAAACACAGAAGAGCTCATAAAGAAAAACATTATCTATTAGTCTCTAATTTAGAAATAACTATAGTTATCATTTGGTGTTTTCCCAAAATATGTGTGTATGTTTTATATACTGATTTTTTAAAGTACCAGTACATCCTGGAAATTTTCCATATGGTGACATCACTAACAACATTGTTTTAATCGAAGCACAGTATTCTATCATAGGTCTATACCATGACTTGTATAGTAATAGTCAAATGTGGGGACATTTGAGTTGCTTTCAGCGTTTGTGTTGAAATTGTTACCTGCTCATATAAAGCTGGGGACTTTGATTATGCCCTTATGCTAATTACTTAGGAGCACAATACAGGGTTCATTTAATCACTTCTTTGTTTCTCTCTGCCCTTAGGGTGTCTGCTTATAAATTGCAAAAATAGTAAACACCTCTACTTTCTTTGGTGAAACTTTTAATTGATGTGAAATACACATTTGGCAGAAAGCACACATCTGTTACTTACAGCTGGATGGACTGCACACATGGGTGCAGTACAAACCTCACCATACTGCACTCAGCACCCACGGCTGTGCTCAGAGGAGGTGCTGCTGTCACCCCGAAGCCTCTCCTGCTGGGGTCAGACCACCCTGTCTTCATGCTCCTCAGAGACTGTGACTGGTTTCACGTCACGCTGCCCTGCCTCTGCCGCCCTCCTCCTCATGCCCCGCTGAGGACTGAGTCTGGGCTCTGTGCATAGCTGGAGTTAGTTCTCTTTCTTTACTTTGCAGCAGAGTTTGACTAACTATGACCCAGGGACCGTATCAGATTCGCCACTGCTTCTGAACAGCCTTATGTGTTAGGTAGGAGAAGTTTCCATTTAATTTAATTAATGATTGTATTAATGCTTACAATTGAACATCCTTCATTTTTTCTCTTGGTTAACAAACCTAAAATGGTCACTCTCTGGTTATTTCCGTAGTCCACTGTACTTCTTTTCCACAGTTCTCCTCACGTGAGAGGAGCACGTGTGTCCCACTGGGTTGTTCCATGGATGGCGCTTGTCCTTTAGGATCCAAGGGTACTCATCAGAACCTTCCTACCCGTAACTCTCCCTGCACAGACACCTGTGTAGACTGAGGAGGAGCCTGGGTGCACGCGCCTGTGTTCAGCGGCAGTAGGCACCATCAAACCATTTTCACAGCACCTGCACCAATTTGTTCTAATATCTCACGGAACCTTCAGCACCATGTGAATAGAAGTAACATTGGTAGTTAATCATTTCACTCCCGGTTTTGGCATTTCACTATGAGAACAGATTTTTATGTGGTTTTTAACTTAATCACTGCTTTAAAGACCCTGTCTACGAGTACAGGCCCATTCTGAGGTCCTGGGGTTAGGGCTTAAGTATACGAATCCAAGGAAGAGGGCAGCAAAATACAGCAGGAAGTTAAGCAAATCCAGAGAATGGCAAAGAGTAAAGGCCAAGGCAGTAAATGGCAGCATAGTAATTTATCATTCAGAATCTGTTCCTGCCTCAAGGTGTGCTTCACAGCAGGAGGGCATCACCGGCCTCCAGCACTGACATGCAGGTGGACGGGTGCTCTGGGTAACTTGGGACAAAGGGGAAAGCAAGGCAGGCCAAGGCCTAGAGGTGGGACTGCAGTGAGCTTCAGAGTGTGATGGTGGTCATGCAGGTGGGATTCAGGGCCACGGGGCTTGTTCCTCACTTACCTGAGCTCCGCCTTCCCACCCACACACGGACAGGACCCCGCACCCCGAGTGCCACAGTCCGCAGCCCGCAGTCCACAGCCCACAGCCCATACACTAGTTACCCAGCCTCTTCTGATGCCTCCAGCAAAAGCATCTGCTTAATGAGATTCAGTTATGTTTGTTTCCAAATCATTTGTTGCAATTGTACATCTTATCGTAATTATGCAATTTGACTAAATACAGTGTAAACCAATGGAATGGGAGTGCAAAAAGAGGATTGTTTTTATGAAAGCTAAGTTAAATGTTTTGGAAAGTGAGTTGCCATCAAGAAAATGCTGTCAAATCAAGTGTGGCAGCGAAACTGTAAAAAATCATGGGGCACGTCACGCAAAAGCATCAGGCACGCTAGTCGAGGTGTGTGTGGCTGGATGTTGCTGTGTTAGTGTAAAGAAACTGAACTGAGAAACATTAACAGTGCATCACAACGGTGGTGAGAGGCTTATGAAGAGACACACTAAAAACTACACTCCGAGGTGCCAGACTTAAAAGGGTTTGGCGTCGTTTCTAAAGATGGGCTACTAAATGTGTTTTTGCCTGTTGCAAATTAAAATGTACATTTTAGATCATATATGTAGTTGTAATGATTTCACACTCTGTGTCTTGTAGAGTGGATACGGGTCTGGTGCTAGGTAACCCTGTCCTCAGGAGTTTGGGAGAATTTTACAAGACAATGCTGCGCCACCCAACCAGTACCTGGCAGATGTGAGCCCCTAAGGGGCTGCCAGGGACTCTGGGTGTGTGCAGAGAGTTCCTTTGAGACCTTTCTGAGCACATGAGGCACTTGCAGGGGAGCGGAGGGAGGGTCTCACGTTACTAAGTGGGAGAAGCTCTGTGTCCGACCCAGATCCATCACCCAAGAGTTGGTTATTCCTAAAATAGCCTCTCAGGGGTTCACACAGGTTTTGCTTAAAATAACAAGCATGCATCAATAGAGTCAAAAGCTTGATGCCAATGAGAAGTAAAACCCAAGAAGGAAAGGAGGAGAAAAGGTGGGCTGGTTGAATACAAGTTCAGGTGTGTGGCAGGCTCAGCTGTGTGAGGCTGCAGAGACGAGCTTGAAATTTTGTTCCCTGTGATCATGTTTGTACATATAGTACTTTGTTCTTACAAGGACCTAAGTGCTTGGTTGTTTCATGGGGCCACTGATAGAGCCAGCGGCTGGGTTTCCAGTGAGGACGAGATGGTGCCCATGCCCACACCTCCAGGGAGAATGCATGGGGGCTGTCCTGGCATGGGGAGAGGGTAAGTACCCACCAGGCAGTTTCTGTAAATTCCCTGAAGGCACATGCACCTGTAGGTCTCTCTTGATGTCAGGGTACTGGGCTCTGGAATTCTCCAATTGAAAACATAACAGGTCAGTTTCTCTCCTCTTGTTTCCATGGAGCCAAGGTGAAATTTCAAGGCTCTGGCTTCACAGAAAAGTAAAGCATCTATCTTCAAACCTAGATGTGTCACTTGCAGGGGATGGAACTTTCCATTGCAGACCAGTTTCTCATTCTCCCACTCTGGCCTCCTCTTTCGAGTGACTGGTTGGTGTGTAGCCTGGCTCTGTGGATGAAAGTGTGTGTCTGCGAGGCACATGGACATGGTCTGGGATCTTAAAAATATCGGAATGCTCTTGGTAATATTTCACCTTCAAGCTTTCCTGGAATTAAAAATGGTTACCCAATTCCTCATAGCAATATTGCAGAAAATCCAAAGTGTTTTATTGCATAGTTAATTTATTTTGTAATTATAGATCTGTTGGTAAACAGTGCAATAATATTTTTTTCATTTGGCTTATTTGTGCTCCAAATGTTTTCACAGTGGTGTGATAGCCGCTCATGAAAGAAGCTCCCTAACTACATTAATTCAAATAAAATTATCCATACTTCTCATGTATCCACATATGTTTATGCATAATCGAACTCCGCAGAAGGCTTTTTTTTAAAAAAAGGAAAAATGCATATAATCTATTTTTATCTTTAATTAAAAACGCCAGTTATAAAGCAATATTAAATCTCTTCCTGGCATTTTAAAAAATTACTTTAACCCAAATATTTTCATTTCCAATTTTGGGATTTGTGTGAATGCATATTTCGAAAGGTAAATAGCTATTAAAATTTTGTCATGGCAATTTATTATTATAACACTTTCATAATTATGAGTTTGATATAGTGACAATTCAATACAGAAAGACACACACACACACACACACACACACACACAAAGTACCCAGCACACTTACAGTTCTTGTGTGTAGGCGTGCAGCTGTGTGTGTGTATATGGGTGTGCTCACTGTTTTGTGGTTTCTCTCTTCCTTAGTGATGCACAGGGCAGTGAAACAAGTCCCTATTGACCAGTTCCGTATTCTTGGTCTTCCGTGTTACCTTGCTGCTGCTGGGACACAGCTCTCCGAATTGGGCTAGGTGGTTGGGCACTTCCTACTTCCTTCCCATCCTGATGCTCTCAAAAACTGGCAGCTTGTAGTTTTCACAACTGCAATTTTTATGGCATGTCTTGTTGCTGTTTTACGCCTGTGTAGCTTTTATAATCATCATGTTAACGGATACGCAATTATTTTTTCATTTTGATGTGCAGCATGTAACTTCTGAAGACAGTGTTAAGCCAAAGCTACAGAGGTGGAAGAATCTGTATGCGTAAGGGCTGACGGAATCTGCCAGTCAGCAGGGACCAGGTGCTGTAAGAAGAGGGAGCAGGTGGGTGGCAGTTAGAGGCACATCCACTGAACCCAGGGTGACTGCATTTTTCTAATAAAAAGTTGGGAAAGGAGGAATAAATGGTTTGTCTTGACCCCACAGCAACTGTAGCTAAGAGGGTGGACCTTCGTGAGGAGCATGGATGGAGTGCCATCTGTGCTTCTGGACTGGCTGGGTTTGCAGGCATCCTACAGGCGCTTTGTGAGTGGTGATGACATTTAAGTTAAAGTGTTAACACACATTTGAGGGTTGGAAATGGACTTTTGCTCTTGGTTCATCATTCAGTAACTGAGTAACCTGCCCCCATGTTTCCTCCCTTCCAGCTCCTAACTGTTGTCTTTACATTTAGAACATCTCAGAATTTTTCTCTTTTCAGTATTTTCTTACTAATTTGAAGTATTTACAATTATTATAGGTACTGCTGTAGGTAATACTTTGTGTACATAATCTTATGTTTATTTATTAGTTTTACCACAACACTTACAGAGCATAATTGTCAAAACTTGGAATTTTGTGGTCAAAAGTTCAGATAATCTTGAGAGTTCTTGGTTGGAGCATCCATTTCTTTCCAAAGGATGGAGCCTACACTTGTAATGCAGTGGTCAATCAATTCCAAAGCAGCTGGATTGGGGGGCCTGTCTTTATTGTTTTCTTTTAAAAATATAAACAGTCTTTAAAATGATGGCTTTCAGTGCAGCTGAAAGTGCACTGAAAGTAGACTTAAAGCGACTTCATTACTGACAGTGGAATCCAGTGGTTTGGGCCTCACCAAGAATTACGTAACTTACAGCGTCTCCACTCTCTCACATGCCCATAGGCTCACTGGAGATTCTTTCTAGGCTCCCTCCCTGATGGCAGATTCTCTCTTCAGAGGCCATTTAAAAATATTTCTGTGAAGGGAGGCCCGAGCCACCCTCTGGCTTGGTGGCGTGATCTGTGTTTGGGTGGCAGTTTGGTCACAGGCTTTGGAGAGCTGGTTTCTGCAGATGATGGCAGGGGCCACACCGAACACTGTGGAGCTGCTGGCAGCCATGGCAGCAGGGCTTTCAGGGCAAGATGTGCTCTGGGGCAGGTTCTGAGCTGGCCCGTGTGGCTGGGGTCAGAAGCCTGGAGCCAGTGAGGTTAATGAGTATAAGATGTGCCCACATCAGACACAAGGATGAAAACAAATTCAGCCCCGGAAGTGATCCAAGCAGCAGGTAAGGTTTATTTGCTATGTGATGATGAAAACATCTCGACATTTTACCCTAAGAGCATAATAGGTGAAACTGAACTTTAGCTCCTGTCTTGTGATCTGCTGTGTCCTTGAGTCTGGGATATGGACTGTTAACTCTGTGTGTGTGTGTGTGTGTGTGTGTGTGTGTGTATGCACTCTTCTAGGGGGACTGGTACATAATAAAACAATTTTTGAACAAAGAGTCACATATCAATTATAATGTTTACCCAAAAAAGTTTTACCTAACATTATTAAATCATAATTTTATGCATGTAATATTCAAGCCAACTCTATATTTATTTAAAAAGTTGGAAAGTATTTAGTGTATTGAGTTTTGAAATTTTTATATAATTTTTCAGTGACTCAGAGGTCCCTGGCCTGGAGGCACAGGGGCTGGGGAGGAGTGTGCACACCAAGAGGAAGCTCTAGCAAATCTCAGGCTGCCCCCTCATCCCCTGCCTGCTCTGCCATGAGAGGTCAGCATTTGAAAATAAAATCTAGGCAGTGGCTTAGGTTTCAATAAACAGGCCGGATGTGGTGGCGCAGGCCTGTAATCCCAGCACTCGGGAGGCTGAGTCAGGAGGATCGTTGTGAGTTCAAGACCAGCCTGGGCTACAAAGTGAGCTCAAGGCCAGCCTGAACTGCATAGCAAGACCTTGTATCAAAAAGACAAACAAAACAAAACAAAACAAAACCAGACTTCACTGTAACAGGCCAGGTAAATGCTCCAAGCCATCTTTGGACTTTCCATTTTGATTAAACCAGTCTTCAGCTCAGCCCCAAGTGTCTCTCTTTTTACTTCTGGGGAGTTTCTTCTAGGCCTCACTGGCTGCTCCTACCTGCAGGCCTGCTCTCCTTGCTGCGTGTGTGCCCTGCATCCCACCTGTGCCGGCTACCTGCCCATTCCCTCACCCACGAGTCCAGGAGCTCTCTGTGCTTCCTCTCAGATGGAATTTAATTAAATGTGTTCATCAGGAGATACTGGAGGAAATGAAGTGGTTGTTGCCTTGCAGGTACAACCCAACCTCTGCTCTTTCCAGCCTTGGACAAGACCATTACCATCTGTGAATGGCACTGACTGCCGTCTCCCAGCCCCCCACAGGCACAATTCTAGAAGCTGTGAAGGGGCTGCATTTCTTTCCAGACCACAGAGGATGGGTGCTGGGGACACTAAAGACTTCCAGGAAACCTCCTGCACAGAAGGACTTGCAGCCTTGGACTCACAGCTCAAAGGAGAAAATCCTCACCCTTCCTAGCTGGGTCTTGGTTACCCTTTGTCTTCCCCCATGTCCATCCTTTCCTAAATACCCATCTCACTCCTCTGCAAGACTAGATAAATCCTGAACCTTCCTTGCCTCGGGCTCTATTCTTTGACCCACACTGCTGCTCCCACACCCTTCCTTTGGCATTGACTCCTAACCTCCTCTATAGTCCGATATTGTTAAAATGCTTCCTCCCCCCCAAATTACTCTTATATTTCCTGAAGTTAGAAACCATGCCATAAATATCTGTGATTCCCCTGTGCCTATTTGAGATCCTGGCACCTGGCAACAAACCAAGTGGCATTTACATGAAGGAATTGAACAGTCACGATAATAACCACGAAAGAATGGAACAAGTGCTGCTATCAGGTGGTTACAGGATTGAGAGGTTGCGGTTTCCTGGGAAACCATCTCAGCCCGTCTTCTCAGGCAGTGTAAGAGGTGGTTGCATTTATGTCTCTGTTCTGGAGACTAAGGCCAAGACGAAAGGCTCACGGGGCATTGAGTCATTGGTGGGGTCAGAATTAGACTCCTTGGGTGTCTGACGCCCATGGGTCAGACTTTGTCCCAGCAGGAGATGGTCTTCCAGAAAGGCATGAACCTGGACAAAGACCTTGCTGAGACTTCTGTTTTTGCCCTTGGGCAAAATTTCTGATCTTACTTCTTGTCAGTGTAAGTGAGATACTGTAAACGAATGTGTTCAACTTGCGAGGATCACAGCAGGGAACAGGTCGGGTTTCTTGGCTCTTTGTCTTGTTGGTCACATGGCTCTCTCTCCTCTATGAACTCAGGCTTCTTGAATCTTGGGGAGACTCCCCCACACACACCCTAAGCAGTTCCCCTGCTACCCAGGGACCCCGCTTCTGGACTGATGAAAAGTCAGAGGAAACAGCGCCATCTGCTGGGACTCTGGTCCAACACCAGGCCAAGTTCTCTCTCTTCTGGGTGACCAGGGTAGCTTATGTCCTACAGAGCTCACCTGGGGACAGGTGACAGCTTAGGGCCCCAAGAGCAGAACAAGTCACAGAGTTGTATGTGGGCACAAGTTACCTCCCAGAGGAGCCATCTTGAACCTCGCTGTCTCAGAGATCTGGCTTTCACCTGCATTGGAGGATGGACGGAACCTGGTTCCTTTCGCCCCATGCATTTACTTTATTCCTGGACCCCGATACACCCTTCCCCTGCCTGGTTGGAAACTTCTCTATGAAGAAAGTATGGAAGGTGTGAGTTGCTTTTAGAGTACCCAGAGCTGGGGATGGAGGTGGAGATTTGTTTCTTTTCTTACAATGAACAAACTGTATTCTCAGGGTCCATTAGTGGCTTTGTGTCTTATTGTGGTTGTGCACTCACACAGCACACTCACAAGACAAAGGGTGCGAGAGGCAGAGGTGCACCGTGAGTCCTGCTACATGTCAGATGGTTATGAGTTCTCATGCTCTCTCACCGTGGCCAAGTAAAGTGTGAGGTAGAAGTCGTGTTTACTTACCAGATTAGTAGCTTCTCAGCAGGTTAATTTGACTTCCTAAAGTGAATAGTGAGTCAGTATCATGGAAAAACAGGCACCAGACCTGTCACCCAGGTCTAGCCTCTGCTCATCATTTCAAAGACAAGGGAAAGGCAGGGAACAAAAGGTTTTTTCTTCCTCTGGACAACTTGTGCAAGCGAAGTGGTGAACTGAGCCTGGAGAGATTACCCGCAGTGCAGCAGGCAGGGCTGCTGCCCTTAAACCGAGGCGCGGACACTGGGTCATGCCGGCCCCTTCAGCTGCATGCTGCCAGGGAGGTGGGCAGGGCCAGAGTCTCCTCCTCTGCCCTCTGTCTCTGCGTGGGCTCTGGGCTCACCCCAGCCATTGTGGATTTGGTTCCTCCCACCAAAGAAAACAGCAAGCCTGCCTTTTAAAAAATTAATCAATTAATTTCTCAGATATGTGTTTTTACTGAAAAATTCATTCACGAATTAACCTACAAAAATTGTAGAAACACCTGTGTAAATAATGTAATGAGAAAGGACTTTTTTTGTGAGAAGAGTTTTTAAAAACATCTTTAGATTTCAGGGCAAAAACTGTACCCCTGGTGCCTATTAAAGCATAACAGGAAGATAAGAAAGCAGAGTGACGGAAAAAGCCAGCTGCGCTGTGCCCCTGTCCGTGGTGAGCGGCACAGTCACTGCACACAGCTGTTGCTCAGCTGCCGAGGTCTGTGCTGAGGAGCTCAGACCACAGTCCCTGCTATGCCACCTTGGATAGTTCTGCAAATATCACCCCCACCCCCCAAAGAAAACGAGCACGAGGGAGCGACGCCACACTTCTTCGCACGCCATTGGAGGAACGGGCTACCTTAATTTGCTCTGCTCCGACCTGTGGATTTTCACGGTCCAGAATGTCACCTCTTTGCTCTAGGAATATACACAGTGATAATGACCCGCAGAACCTCTTCAGCTGGTTGCTCCCCCCACTACAGGCTGTGCACTGTGGCCACCTAGTCCCCTCCTTTGGTCTGTGTGCCGGCCAAGTCCTCGAGATTTCCTGTGTTTGGAAAGACCCAGCTCGCTCAGCCTGCTCTCTCCCTCCTGACTTTTCCTTGTCCTCAGTTTCTGTCCTGACACTGCTGTTCCTGTCAAACCAGCGTACTTCACTGGACAGATCTTACAATCCTAGCTTTGGGGAGAGAAAATGGCTGCCCTCAGTTATCGGGCATCCCCTGCATGCTTGGTACTGAGCGTGGCAGTTTAGCTGACCCAAGTGGATGAAGAATCGGGCTCTTTCTTTCTGGGGCTTGAAGCTCTGGGGTCATAGAGCAGCGTGAGTTTCAGTTCATTTTATGTAAGATTTGGCTCCAGGCCAATCTTTATCCTTGGACTCCTCTTCTGTGTTTGGGGATATTAATCCATGGCGCTTCGGGTAGTAGGGACTGGCATGTCTCTATGTGTAGCCAGTCCTGGGTAAGTTTTGCTGCCCAATAGATGCCTGGGCTTGTGATAACATTGTTCCCATTTTACAGATAAAAATGTTTTGAATCAGAAGGGGGCAGCAAGGTCTGCAAGTCGCTTGGCAAAGTGGGAGAAGGCTAGGTCTGAGCCAGGCTGCTCATCCAGCCTACTGCACGTTTGTAGCTACGGCACCACCTCTGGATGCCACGTGGCTCTTTCTTATGACCCCAAATCCACCTCTGAGTCTGGTCCACCCTCCCTCATTCAGGAATCCAGTCCCCACTATGGTCTGGGTGAGTGTACCCTGAACGCCCATGTGTTGCTAAAGGCTTAGGCTCTAGGGAGGTGCTATTGGCAGGAGGTGAAACCCACCTTTAGGACCCAAGGTCCTGTGGTCACTGAGGCCATGCCCCTGAAGGGTCTCCATATTTGCTCTGCTTTGTGGACCATGCGCTGCCACCTGTTGCTGCCATGGATAGCCCAAAGCTCTAAACAATAGGCTACTCAGGTTCAGGTTGTCTCCAGTCTTGTACTGGAGCCTCCAGAATCACAGCCAAAATAACCCTTTGCTCTCTGCATGGTAATTGCTGCCAATACAGTCCCCATCTATACACAGATAGCCTATTTTTATTACCAGCCCAGGATATTCCAAGGTTAAAAGTGCCTCAAACTCAATATCTCCCAACCAACTTGAAGCTTTCCTTCTCTGTCTTTTCTCCCTCACCATCCCTCTGGGGCTCTTTTCCTGAATGACTAGTATTGCTGAGCAAACCAAAACCAGGAAATCATCCAGGATCTGGAGCAGAGCCTGCCACTTCCTGAGTACTTGACAAAGATTAGCTGCTGCAGACGAAGATGATGATTCCATCATGCTTGTCATCTCTGCCTACATACATCTGTTAGGTGCCATCATCCTACACCCACCAGCGCTGTATCCACCTCGCTGGTCCACCTACCATCAACCCAGCATCCTTTTCTGAACAGCTGCCAGGGCCTTTGCTCATTTTTCATGAATTTATCCTTCTTTTCTTGGACCTATTCTGTATTTTTTGACTAGAATAATAATTTTGAAACTAAAGTTCTACTATGTGATCCTTTGTGCTCACACGTTTTATGGGCCTGTTGTCCTCAGAATATAGCCCTAAGTTCTATGATATGTGGCTTCTGGGCACCTGGGGTCTGGTCTTTTACTGCAACTTCAGGTGCATCTGCTGTTGGAATCTCCCTGGGTTTCTCTCTTACCTTATTTCATTTTCTTGAGAAACAAAGGTAAGAGAATGAAACCTTTGCTTCTGTAGAAAAGCACATCAGACCACTTCCCTGAGTTGTGGCTTTGCTAAAAACTGTCTCCTTCTTCCCCCTTCTTCTGGCTTGGTCTTCAAGAAGTCAGGATACTGGGATCACCCGTCAGGCTACCCTGCTGATTCCTGAGCTGGTGCTGCAGGTCAGGTGACATGGAAACTCTGGGCTTTGGAGGGAAGATGACAAATTCTCTTTTGTGAACACTGAACAGGAAGCCCCAGGTCAGCAGCAAGCTATGGAATGGTGATGTAAGCTGACATTCATGTGGGAAGGAGCTTGGAAGCTTTCGTAAACCGAAGGCAAAAAGTTTCAACAAGTTGAAAGGAAAACACTCAAAGTGGTTTCACAGGAGGGCTTTGGAAGAAGGCAGACGTAACGACTAGAAGCAGACGTTTAGGGACTTGGAGTTTGTACGAAATACCTGCAGGCTACCTTTGGATGAGAAAACACCTTTGATGCCCACTCTCCCTTCCACTGATAAAGTGATATTTGTTTTGCTTGTTGGAGAAAATTTACTCTTGTTAGACTTTAAGTCACTTCTGAACACACATTTGGGCCAATAGTAAAATTTTAGTGTAAGTCTAATAAAGTGTTTATGCCTTAGATTCTTTTGGGGGTGCTTCAAGAGAGCTGGAATAGGCGGAGGTCAGAGTGAGGTCGGTGTGTTTATTACACTTGGGCCCAGGTGCCGGCACATGCTATGAACCAGGCGTCGCCCTGAGGACAGTGGTGAGGGGTGAGTGGATATTGATCAGGAGAGGTCGACATGGATAAGAGGCCTCAGGGACCTGGGGGAGGATCAGGAGGCCTCAGAGAAGGCCTCCCTCCCTGAGGAGGGGAGGGTAAAGCTGGGGAGAGGAGCATGGATGAGCTTGGTGGCTGCAGGAGTTGTGGGAACCATGTGCCAGGCAGAAGGGACTGATCCCTGGCTCCTGGAGGAATGGAAGATGGAGAAGCACACCTATGAAATGAGACCAGACAGGAGGGCACAGACAGGCCCTGTGCCACGTTAAGGGCTTCCAACTTCGAAGGGATTCACAGGGCAATGGTTTTACAAGAGTGCTGCCTACAGAGGAGGGCCTGGTGAGAGCTTTGTGAACAGAGCAGAGGAGCGAGGTTGGGGTGAGGGTATCAGTGGGCTCCTCTGAAGTCGTTTAAGTCAGAGACGAGGGGAGTGATGAAAGGGGGGGTGGTCCAACATGCAGAGGTGCAGGATGCAGAAGAGAACGAGGGGGGAATGCTCCAGTGGGGAGAGAACCTGACATTCTGGGTGGGGAGCAGGAAAGCTCCAGCTTAGGTTTGCAGGCGAAGGTGGAAGCCATCCACTGACACTGCATGGTCCTTCCTCACAAACCCTGCTAGGAGGAAAGCTGACTGCAGGTTCCCCTTGCACCCAGTTTGCAGTGCTGACCCAGAGCTCCTCAGCAATACTTGTGTGTTAAAGGGGCCTCAGAGCAGCAGTAACAAACCCTGAATGCTGCTCTCAGTCCTGACGAAGGCAGGTCACAGAGCCGCTTGCACGTGTGATGGATGATGCTCCGGGGACCCAGAGCCAGAGCCGAGGTGTGCTGAGTGTTCGGACCTGAGGGACACTCAGAAGGGTGCTGTCATGTGAGGGGAGGTGCCCGAGCTCAGGAGGCAGCAGAGCAGTGGAGAGGAGGCTGCAGGCTGCCTGCGTGGGATTTCAGTCCTGCTGCTTGACAATTCACCTGTCCATGAATTGAAAATCCAGTGTCAGAAAAAGAGTTTCAAAATTCTTTGGAGAGAAAAGAAACAAAATCCATCTACATCCACATAATACATTTTGGGGATCTGGAGCATCTGTCATCCTCACATTCTCTTTGAAGTAAAGGGAAAAAAATCTACTGATCTGGGGTTTCTGGAGGAACATCACAAAATCCAAATCAATAGAGTCTTTTCCATGTGAAAGATACAAAATCTTCTTTAGGTCAAGATTCACCCCCAAGGCCAACGAGGTCAGCCGTGATAGCCCTCTAAAACTCATTTTGAAGGTGAAGGACAGGAGCAGCCAGCCTCCATGTACCTCTGAATTTAAAAACAGAAGGTGCTGTTCATAAACAATTATTTTGGTTGAATAATCCTAGGAGAATTTTCGAAGTAGATTGTTAATTACCAATACCTCCCCAAAGAACATGATACCAATGAGGACTTTAAAAATTAGATATTTAAAGCTCTATCTTTTCCCCCCTCTAAACTTTGATAGATGAGATTCCAGAGTGTATAGGTAAATACAACTGGGTGCAGAATATGAGCTTGCCATATATAATTCATTATTGGTGCCACCAAACACAAATGCCGAGGGAAAACAAATTATTGGCCTCTCCTGCCAGAGCCATGAGGAGGTGATCAATATTTCATTATATGGTGCTCTTCAGACATTTGAATAGCTCATCTGTCCTATTTATGCCAGTTAAAATGAATTCAGCCTATCAGAGCCAAATGCATTTTTAATGTTTCTCGTTACCTCACAGGAAAGCGCCGGCAAAAGTCCATCTCCCTCCTTGCAGTATTCTTCATTCCGTTATGCACCGCACATAAACTGTTTATGTGCAAGTGACCTTTTCTTATTGAAAACAAAACTTCTGCCTGTTAAAGAATAAGTGCACGAGGGGGCCCCACGGACGTTTGGCAGGAGGTGGCCCCAGGACGCATCTTTTTCTGTTGTACTTTGCTGTGCTTTACCGATATTGGGTTTTTCGCAAATTTACAACTTGGGGCAACCCTGCCTTGAGCAAGTCTACGGGCCTTTTTTTTTTTACTGACAGCATGAATTCGCCCATGTCTCTGTGTCACATGTTGGTAATTTCTGTAGTATTTTGTACCTTTTCACTGTTGTTAGGTCTGTTACGGAGATCTGTGGTCAGTGATCTTGATGTTGTTATTGCAGTTGTTTTGGGGCATTGAGAACTGCACCCCCCAAAAAAACTTGGTGCAGGCTGTGTTTGGGCTGTCCCGCTGGCCAACCACCCTCCCACTTCTCTCCCCCCCTCGGGCCTCCTTGCTCTGAGAGACGGTGGTGGGGAAGCGGAGGACCAGCAACTCTACAGTACGCTCTGAAGTGTTCAGCTGAGGCAAACGAGCCAGTCTCTCACCATCCAGAGGTGAGCAGGCTCAGTGACGAAGGTGTGTGAGGGGCACAGAGGGTCCTCTCCGGAAGGAAGTAAAAAGCGCTACTCCAGGGCACACAGGAAGGATAAGAAAGGGAGACAGAATCATGGCCCACACTGAGAAAGCTTTGGTGATCTGGGTAGAACCTCAACCAGCCCCACCATTTCCCAAACCTACTCCAGAGCGAGGACCCAGCTCTCTTCAATTCTCCAAAGGTGGAAGGAAGTGAAGAAGCCGTGGAAAGAGTTGGAAACCGGCAGAAGCTGGCATGGAAGGTCAGAGGCAAGCAGCCAGTTCTATAGCCCAACATGGCAGGGGAAGCAGCAAGTGTGGATGGAGCTTCAATGAGTGATCCAGAGCCTGAGCTGAGACAGCGGGGAAGGAGGCTGCCCTGACCACAGATTTTCAGGGCAGCCTTCTGTTGGAAGAAGAGATTGTGCAGGTCCATCATAGTTAGAAGTCAGTGCCTGCCTTTGAAGCCTCAAAGGCCAGGGTGCCTCTCTTGGTAGGGGCTAATGCAGCTGGAGACTAAGTTGAGGCCAGCATGCACTCACCGTTCTGAAAATCCTAGGAGCCTTAAGGTTTATGCTAATTATTCCGCCTGTACTCTGTTACCAGAACAACAAAGCGTGCAGGACAACACATGTGTTTATACCATAATTTGCTAAGTACTTTAAGTCCACTATTGAGAGCTTCTGCTCAGGGAAAAAAAAGATTCCTTTAAAAATATTACTGCCAATTCACAATGCACTGGTCAACCATGAACTCTGATGCAAGTGTACAGTGAGGTTACTTCTGTTCCCAAGCCTGCTGCACAATGTTCATACTTCAGTCCGTGGATCAAGGAATAATTTTAGCTTTCAAACCGTATTATCGAATGAACACATTTTGTGAGGCCTGTGGGAACATTTGTGATTCATGGGAACAGGTCACCACAGCAATATTAACAGCAATTTGGGACAAGTTGATTGATTTCAATCCTTATGGGTGATTTTGAGGGGTCCAAGATTTCAGTGAAAGAAGTAATTGCAGATGTCATGGAAATATACGTAGGGCTCTATTAAGAGTGGAGCCCAAGATGTGACTGAATTGTTGTAACCTCATGATAAAACTTCCGCAGGTGAGAGGTTGTTTCCTACGGGCGAGTAAAGACAGTTGCTCCTGAGATGAAATCTTCCTCTTGTGAAGATGTTGTGAACATTAAGGAAAGGATAAAAAAGGTTTTAGGATATTACACAAATCCAGTTGATAAAGCAGTGACCGGGTTTGAAAGCACTGCCACCAAATTTGAAAGACAGTTTAGTGTATGTAAAATGTAGCGTTGTTTGCTTCAGAGTAAGTTTTCATGAAGGAAAGAATGCATTCAGGAAATTTCTGTTTTAAGAAGGTGCCACAGCCACTTCAAATGTCAGCAAGCACCACCCCAGTCATTCCGCAGCCTCCACCAGCTATGATCAGGGAAGACCTACCTAGCATGGAATCACTTTGGTCAAGAGAATATTCCAGAGTGAAGCCCAGTCATGATCAGATAGGCATATGTGGGCTGACTGTCAGAGCTGCCCACTTGGTGAAGAACTCTAAGAAGACTGTCACTGATGAATCACTGTGGACTCACAGACTTTAATGCTTGTTCACACCAATCATAATTCTTCAAAATAATTTTTGTGGTTGAGGTCTTTGTCTTCCTAGATCTAGGTCCCCTATCCTCTTTGGAGAACTCTGAATTCCAATGAAATCCATGCTTCCCAAATTGCAATTTCCAAGATACCAAGTAAAGCTCTTTTATATTTTACATCCTCACTATTGATCATCGACTGACACAACAAAAAGATTACAACTCACTCAAATCTTGGGGGATTAATAGCATTTCTTGTAATAGAGTATTTTTAACTAAGGTATACACATTCTAGTACAAAGTGCACACTTCACAGAGCCTAGTATAGTATGAATATGATTTTTATATGTGCTAGGAAACCAAAACCTTTGGCTGACTATAGACAATGTTCTTGTATTTTGTTTTGAGGTCTTGTTTTGGAAAAGAAGGCAGTGTTTCTTCAGGAAATAAATTCTCCCCAATTCTTCTGAGTCGTAAACATGGAAAAGTGACAAAGGGCACTGAATGTGACACCTAGCACTCACCAAGCACCTAGTAAACGCCAAGACCTGGGCGGAGCGATTCATGCATATTTTTCAACTCAATCTCACAGTGATCCCAGGACTAAGTAGGATGGTGATCCTGAGTTTTCCACCAAGAAAGCTGACATTGGTACATGTTACAAAGAGCAACCACATTCTCTGCTAGTCAGTGAAGAGAGTGGAAGTAGGCCCAGCCTTTTTGATGGCAGGTTTACCTGATTCGCCATTAGTTTCTGTGAATAATGATTATCTGCAGCGAGCTTGCAATCCCTGATTAATTCCTACTGGGCATGGTAGATTCTGGAGGATAAGCCTCTTTAGGGGGAATTTTGTCCTGATAGGAATGATTGAAAGCAAGGGAAAGGGAAATGAGCAGACAAGGCTCCTTTTAGGTTTGACCTTTATTCCAACTCGACGCTGGAACAAAGCATCCCTGGAATCTTTCCCTTCTGTGCAAACACGGCTTGCACCCTGCCACGTACACTCTCTTCTCGTGTTTTCTGTCTGATAGAACAGGCAGCATCCTGTTACTCTCCATGCTCATGTTTCTCTGATAAAGCGCCCCATAGCTGAACTCAGAAGACTTCAGAACTTTGTGCGTGGAATGCAAAGACATAGTTATTTATTAATGCATTTTCTTCACCATTAGTGGAAAAGAGATCCACACATTCAGGTAAGAAATGGAGAGAGATAGCTATCTAACACAGAAATATCCCTACCTTCCTCTGAGCTAAAAATGCACATTTAAGTGGCCCTGCTGTTTTATCTACTCATACCTGAGAGCGAAGTTATTCCCCACTAACATGGAGATCAGGGTTTTGCTTCTCGTGTGATTGTTCCGAGGGCGCCCTTATTTATTTTGAAGGCTGATTATAGCTGTCAATAGAAAGAGGTGATTTGGCAGATAAGACTTAAAATTGTTGTGTACCATCCTCCAGATAAATCTCATGTTATTCACCTTTGCAGCAAACATCTGAAAGGCAGCTATTTTGAAGACTAAGGAGCAACAGAATATTTCTTTAACGTGTAAATAAAAGTGTGATAACAAGCGTGTCAGCTTTAATAGAGTGTTTTCAAGAACCTTGGAACGCGCTGCACTGGATCCATAAGAGCCCTGGTTACAGTGCATGGGCAGCTTGGGTTATATTTAGCAGAAACTCCCATCCTGGGTGCCATGTGTATTTGAGGTGAACACTTGCTTACCAATGAAATGTGAACCACTCAACTGGAGGTCAGTAAAAAGGCCAGAGCTACTGTGATATAATCTAGAGAAAGAACAGATCTTGTCTTGCCCAGACTGTATTCTGTAATGAAAGTCACTGCTGTACTGAAATGAATGGAATTTGTTAGAATTAGTTGAGTGTTTGGGTTTATCTTACGTGACGCGGTTAAGGGTGACAGTATTTTGGCTAGGTCTTCTGCAGATTCTTGTGTGTGTGTGTGTGTGTGTGTGTGTGTGTGTTTCATGGTACTATACAAAGGGGTCTTTCAGCATTGAGCTATATTCTTACTCTTTTTAATTTTAGGACAGGGTCTTGCTAAGTTGCCCAGACTGGTCTTGAACTTTCAATCCTCCTGCCTCAGACACCTGAGAGGCTGGCATAACGGGGATTCTATAAAGTGTTTTATAGCCCAAGAGCAGCCAGCGGTATTATTGGCCCTTCATTTCCTATTCATATCATACTAGGCAGCATCTGACATTGCCTCCAGAGTGGGCTTCTTGACCAGTATAGCTCTTGATTCCTGGGCAGACACAGCAGGGCTCTCCCACCATACACATGGAGCTCCGCTACGAAGAGTTTCTGGGAGCCCTGTTATCACTTTTAGATACAGAAGTGAGGAATTCTTTTCTGGTGCCCCATCAGGACTTATTTTCTCCTGGATAGAGATTTGCCCTTGTTTTTCTTGTTCTAGTGAAGAAACAGAGGGCAGCCACCATGATCTCTAAAAAGGCCCAAGGATCTGGGGTAGGCACCTTTCTTATGTTCCTGGGACAACAGCACCCTCATCTTAATGGCTAAGGATGCTCAGGTGATTGCCATTGATGATCTTGTGTGTTTCACATTAAAAGAAAGAAAAAGAGGAGATAATGGGTGCCAGGGGACATTTTTAGATCTATGAGTGAGAACTAACATAGGGTCACACATGTAGGTCAGCCAAGGATTTGGTGACATGAAGCGACTCTGGGAATTAATCAGACGAGCTGAAATGATGCAACAATGCTGAGCTTTGAGTTTCTGCTGGTGCTGGGATTCCAAGTGGATGAGAGAAACAGGAAGCCCCCTGTCCCGGTGAGCTCTCTCAACCACCTGGCACGTGCACCCTCTCCAGGACAATTTTAATCAGGTCCTGCTTGCAGCAGCCCCACCCTCTACACACACAGCTGGCAATGATCTTCCTCCTTTTACCAAGGGGAAGGTAAAATGATCAGAGTTGATTGCTTCATTCCCCACCCCAAGCCTGTCTCTGTCTCCACCTCACAAGACCCTGACTTTGGCTGCCTTCTCGTCTTGTTACTGTAATCATCCACTTCATTCTTCTTCTCCCTCCTGGCCCTGTGTGGGGCTCGTTCCCACCAGCACACATGTTCATCACTGCACCTCCTCTCAAAGAGCTCAATTCTCTGAACCGATCCTGCTCTGGGCTAAAAGTACAAATCAACCTGGAGACCGATCCTCATGTTTACAGCTATTTGAAATATGACCAAGGTCACAACCTTTGTACAAGGCAGGAGACAGGAGAGGCTATTGAATTACTCTTTTGGGACAATCGGCACCCTTACCTGGCATGTTACGCAGAGTCCCAGGTAGGCTGAAAATCTAAATGTGGAAATAAACTTTAAATAGAGGAAACAATGGAAAAATACAATTTCTGACCTTGAATACAGGGAAAGGTTTCTCCCGAATAGCTGCAAAAGGCACATGCCATAGCATAAAGGACTGAAAAATTAAAACACAAAAGTTCTGTGAAAAAGACATTACAAGAAAATAACAAGGAAGCGAAAACTGACAGAGGGGGATTTCAATGCACATCACCGAAGTAAATGATTAACGGCCAGAACACGTAAGGAAACCCGGCAGAAAAAATAATCAGGGCATGAGAATTTCCAAAGTGACCCGTGGAAATGTAAAAAAGATGCTCAAGACCATGAGCAATTCGTTGAAAATAAACTAGAACCCTTTGAAGTGCAACGTATCTATCAGACTGAGAAAAACTTTTGAGCCTGATGGCACCAGACATACTGAGACTGAACAGGAAGGGAGGCTGTGTCATCTGTGTTCACGTGGCGGTCTAGGTGAGGCCCCGCTCTCCAGAGAGTTAATTACTATAGTTGCGCAAGTGCAGCCAGACACATCTGACCTTGGCTGTTCTACTCCCTGTGGTCTCCGCCGAAGAGGAACGTGTCCGCCGTGCAGAGCAGATGGCAGCCTAAGTTTGCACGTTTGCTTGGGACAGCAAGAGATGGGGGGAATCCATAAGTCAAAAAATAGCAAGTAACTACAGTGTGGTCAGAGAAGGAGACACTGAGGAGTACAGAAATGGACTCGGCCACGAGTGGCAGTAATGATGAATTTTAGGATCATCCTTACAAACAATGAAACAATGAAAGCAAGCTGCAGAAGCTACACTGCGTAGGGTCACTTATACACAGATTAAAGGCATGCTGAAAAACTACACAATCCATAGAGCCCTCTCTGTCTATCCTCTATAATCTGTTTATTAGCCTTCATTTCTTTCCCCATCCATCCATCCATCATCCACCTATCACATATCCATCCATCTGTCTATACATATTATATTCACATGTACATACAAACATATGTACATATATCTATTCAGAGTAGATAAGAGAATATGGGTGTCACCACGGGGTTAGCTTCCTAGTGCAAATATTAGATGTCACTACTCTTATCCAAAGGGCCACAGACTGTCTCCTGAGACTGTGGGGCCAGTGGAGGTTGATGTGCCAGGGAGGCAGGTGAGGGAGAAGTGGTTGCTTTGGAGAGAAGGTATTTTCTGTGCCAAAGTTCACATCAGCCATGGTCAAGGTGTAGCCTGGGCTGCTTTACCAGACTGTGACGCCTACAGTATTGGCTGCCGGAACTCAGTGGGACCTAGGAGGAAGCTCCCACCTGCTTTGCCTGACTGTTGCCCATGCTACGTAGCCTTTCCTCAGTGTAGTCTAGGTTTCACTCAGTTTTCCTTCTCCAGTTATTTAATTCTCTGGCATAGAAAAGCCCCTCTAGTCACACTTTTTCATTCTCCTCATTTCTCTGGTTACCTTTTTCTACCACGATTTCACTTTAATGATAAAAGCAAAACTAAAATTAACCAATTACTTTTCACTTCTTGCAGCTTTCTTTTGCATCTTACAATTTCATTTTCACCAAAGCTGTATTTTACTAGGGAGGGGCCCTTTAACTGCAAAGGTCAGAATTCCATCACAAATTGGCTCAAGCCAAAACAAAACTGATGGCAACAAGAACCACATCGAACATATGAACAACACACTGAGCAAGAAAATGTGGCCCTGGCACAGGTTTTTGTCTCATTTAGAAGCTGTTAGGATTGAGAGCTAGACTGCCCCCCCACAAAGTCTGCGTGTGGTGGAGGAAAACTGGTGGTCAACTTGTAACACCAAGCTGAACTAGCACGGTGCTGGCTGTGGGAGGCCCACCTGAGTACTGTTGCTGGCAGCCTAAGAGGCAGAACTAGAGAGGAAGAAGTTTAGAAACTGTTAGGGGGCTGCTGGTCTCCTGGAGCTGTTGGTTCTAGTAGGGCTCTTGGTTCTCCTGCAGAAGGTTGCTGTGGTAGCTTTAGTGATATGGACTCAGCCGTTCTCAGCATCAGAGGAGCTCCGGCCCTCAGAGTTGCTCAGTACCACAGTGGCCGTGGCACTTTTTGGAGAGCTCTCGTTCTTACTCTGCGCATCACTTCCTGGTTCCAGGACAGATCCCTCAGTCTGTGTGTTAGCATGCTGAAACAGAGAGGAAATATCAGGATAGATGGCAAAGGACCACATATGGGGTGTGTTTGTCCTTTCTCCTTCTGTTGCTTTTTTCCTTCAGTTCAGTTTTCTTTTGTATTCTGTTTCTTTTTTAAGTTAGAACTTTGAAAGGGCCTGTATCAGTCAGATTTCTTTTATTGTAATATAATACCCAAGGTGATCAACTGAAAAAGAAGCAAGGTTTAGTTCAGCATATGCTTTTGAAGACTTTCATCTGGAGGTCAGTTGGCCAGATTGCTTTGGGGCCTTTACTGAGGAGCATGTGATGGAGTAAGCTATTTATCTTGTGGAAGCCAGAAAAAGGAAGAGGAAGAGACCAGGACCCCGGTGTCCCTTTTGAGGTTATGCCTTCGGAGAATGAGAAGATCTTCCATTAGGCCCCACATCGTAGAGGTAAACTGCCTTCCTGGAGTGCTTGGCCTTGGCCTATGGGCCTTAGTGAGATGCTCATTTAAACCATAGCAAGGCCCAGTGTAGGAAGTGGTCATGACCTATGTCAATCTCTATGTTCTGTTCAGAGTTATTTCTGTGTTAACATATTTTGCTCTCAGCCCATTCTTTTCAATAGCTCACACCAACGGCAGTCTCCCCTTGTAGACAGGGTTTGCAAGCTTCGCACCCCTACACCCGGGTTTCAGAAGCAGAGGACGTGGATCTGCTGTCACCTGAGGGTGCAGTGAGTTTCTGGTGGTACAAGATTGTTGGTGCATGCTGGTGAACAGCAGTGTGAGGGAAGTCGGGGGGCTCCTGGGTTCCTACACTGTCTCCATGCCAACCCTCTCCTCCTGTTCTTTCCTTGTCTCATTTGCCTATTTTATAGCCAGGGCTTTTATATTCCTTATAAAACAGGAAAACTGGGGGTTCATGCTGCAGGCAGCAGGAGCCCAGTAATCCCGTCTCAGCACGGGTGGCTGATCTTCACCCAGACAGGAAAGCACAAGTTTGTGGTAGATACTCTTCCTCTCTGCTACCACCACAACCACTGTCTCAGAGGTATGATTTATCAGTCCTGGACTTGTGAGCCCTGGCTGCCAGGGACTCTGGGCTGGCAGCTTCTTCAGCTTAGTGAGCCTCAAATGCTCCTTTCTCAAAGGAAGGAGTGTTCCTGTCTACCCAGGTGGTTTTCAGCATCATCTCTGTGCTGGTAACAGGGCTTCTCCCTCCGGAGCCAGTAAGACTCTGTGCTGCTGTTCTGGGCAAGGACACCAGCCTCCTTCCATGTTTCAGAGTGAGGAGAGAGGGCACTGTTCTATTTTGCATATTAAAGCAACTGTGCCATAGCAAATCCTCCTGCATCCTTGACTATTTCTCCATCTCTGCTTTCAAAGTGAGCCAGACCTGATGGGCAATGTGTCCATCTTTGGGATTTGCAAATCTCAGGAACTCTAGGCTGGCTGTACTTCAGGAATGCACCTGCTTCCCTAGAGTAGAAGAGGCTTCAGCGTCACACTTTTACATTCAGATCAAAACCACAGATAAACCTGGGGTATACAGAAAGGCGGGCAGGAGGTTTCCCCGCTGAAAGTAGATCCATCCTAACTGTCAAAGGAGCATGTTAGGCAGAGGGGGGTGACAAAAGCAAGAGGAGGCATGTCTTTCAGGGTGAGAGCCGGGGAGAGGAGGGGTGGAGAGGTAGGAAGGCTGTGACATATCCCTGCTCCATCTTCATGTCCTCATGGCAAATGCCTCTCCTACTTCTCCCTCTGCCTGTCTGCCCTTGGCTTCTACCTTTGCTGTGTCACTTTCCTAGTGACACATGCGAGCTGCTGTTTGCCGTGAGGGAGCCTCGAGGCTGACAAGAGCCCTTGGGAGTACCAGTGCCCGCTCTGCAGTCAGCGCTCTAACTGCAGGGAGTGCAGGAAGCACTGCCGGTCTGATGAGAGTGCAAATTTGGATTCAGTGGGTCTGGGGGATTTCTGGAACCTGCTGTCTGAATTTCGGCATTTCTTACCAGCCTCCAGGTGGTGCTGAGGCTGCTGTCCTCGGACTGGACTTGGAGGCCACTAGGCTGAGTATGCTGACCCCAGTGAAGTGTAGAATGGGCCTTTTTGCTATGAATATCCCATCTCCCCATATTTATCACTCTCCTGCCTACCAGCCCTCCGGGAAAGCACAGCCGACTTAGGCAAGGGTTGTGTTCTGCATATGGGTGCGTGGAGTTACCGAACACCACAATGATGGATGGGCTTAGGGTCTGGATGCAGTATCTCCATGTGTGATCCTGAGAAAGAGGCTTCAGGAAGTTCCCCTTTAACATGAACAGAAACTGAGGCTTAGAGCCACAGCTCATGGTGGAACTTGTATTATTAGAGAGTTTACCTGGTTGCATGATCTCTCCAAATGTGGGAAAATGGTCAGGATTCTGCTTTCAGAAAGATGGAATGCACATCTTGTTTCATGTTCTTCCAGCTGAGTGTAGTGAAAATTCTAGGAAATAAATGTTCCTCCATATAATAGTATATTATATATACTATTTTGAGATCTGCATATATGTCATGTCATATAATGATATATTATTTATATACATGGACATTAATATATATACATGAAGCACAAAAAGATTCAAGGTAGAGAGCACAGGTTGACCAGAGACCCAGGATCCCAAGCACAACATCATTGCAAATAGTTCTTTAAGTCTTCCGAGGGCCTCATATAGCCAAGAGTAGGTGTTGGAGAAACCAATACCCAGAAACACCAACATGTGCAGGTAAAATCCTTCCCCCAAAGCCTGTTCTCTTCCAGCCAAAGAATCAGGAAAGAGGATGTCTAGAAAGATTGAAAATTTTTAACAAATAGTCGCTGTTCGGCAAGCCAAAGAGAAACTTTAATAGCACCTCTAATTTGCCAGCAAGGTCAACTTGGGGGGCCTAGTATTTTACTTTGAATAAGCTGTACTGCATCACAGCAATGTCTCCCACTGGGCCAAGGTCAAAGAAAGCAGACTAGAGAGCTGTAATTCCATCCTGCTGCTCAGTGACTAGACTCCACCCACTCCAGTGCCAATGCAGTACGTCTGGGAACTGTGTCCACCCGTGCCAGCGAGAAGATGCCCACCATAGCATCAAGGAGTGGTGTGAAAAGGAGATAGCAGAGTGTCAGGACTTTCACTGATGCCCAGTGGTGAGCGGGTAACCCCCACCATGCTTAGTGGGGATCACTTGGGGAGCAGTTGCAGGTTCCTACTAGCTCTCTCAATCAAGAGAGTACTGGGGCATGTAGACAGCTGCTACCGCACCTCCTATAACAACAAGGGACATCCGTCTAAGATGTGGATAGAGATAAAGTGGGAACCTGGATGGCAATACTTCTACCCACCTTTATGACAGCGCTATCATAGGTTGCCAAAATGTCTATCTAAGACTTTGAAAAGCTACAATAAAATGGTTTAATGGGTACATAAAAACAGGGTGAAAATAGAGGACAAAAAGAGAAAGAAAAGTTTCTCAGAAAATAAATAAATTCTATCATCAAAGAAATAGGTGTATAAAGAATGACCGAGTGGACTTTTTATAACGGAGAAATACCATAACCAAATAAAAAACGCAATGCAAGGTCTAAAAGGTAGAGTGGAGGCAACAACGGCAAAACCCTTGTTGAGCCGAAGGAGTGAAAGAGCAGCAGAGAGAAATCCTATTGAGAAAATAACTAAACAGATTCCAACACCTGTGAAAATATTTCAAGGCTTTAATCTAATGCCTGTGTCAATGTAGTCATCGTAGGAGGAGAGAACAGATGTCTTGGTTACTTTCCAGTCGCTGATGTCTGATGGCCACAATTTAAAGGAGAAGAGGTTTCTTTTGGCTTATACTTTGAATGGATTCAGTCCATGGCTGGCTGGTTCCAAAAGAGAAACGGTATGCAGAATGGCATGACAGAGGAAAGCTGGTCAGCATACTGTGGTCAGGAAGCAGAAAGAGAAGGCCACAGTCAGCGACAAGAATACACTACTCTAGGACACTCCCCTAGTAATCCAACTCTTTCATCCAAGCCTCACCTCCTAATAGCACATCCTTGTACTGCACCAATTAATGGGTGAACCCACTAATGAATGTAGAGCCCCATGATTCAATCACCTTTCAAACATATGAGACTGTATGGCACATTTTAGATCTAACAATGAGATTCCACTACTGACCCCTCAAAGACTCATGTCCATTTTAAGAGTTGCCAGAGTCTTCTCAGTTTCGGGATTGTCTAAAAGTCCAAACCCAAGGTCTCCTCTGAGACTCAGGGGAGACTCAAACTAGTTGTGAGCTCTTATAAGACTGAAAAATAAAGTGAAATGCTTCAAACACACAATGGCATAGAAATACTGGGATAAAGAGGAACAGGCCAAAAGGAAAACCAAAACTGAGCAGGAGAAACATTAAACCTTGTCTCTATGTCGAGCACCTGGGACAGAGTGTGATCAGCTATGAGATCCAAAGGACTGGAGAAGCCCTTCTCAGGTAGAAGAGCCAGGAACTTTTCTTCTCAAATGGAAGCTTTATAGTTTTGCACTTGTGAATGTTGGGGTCTTGGTGATTTCTGAGATGTCTTTAAGCAAAGTGCTTGGTTTCTTTTTATTGCTAACCTTTTTAGCACCAGTGATTTTCATGGCCCTTTTCGTGCTTCCTTTTTGGTAAAACTGCAGACTTTCACATCTTTTGTTTTTGATTTTCACTGTAGATCTAGCTAAAAGCAGCCAGCAATATAAATGCCGCAGCTTGAACAATGAGATGCTTTGAAAGTTTCTCTGCCAGATTAATTAGGCTACCACCTTAATCTTAGTCTTCTGCAGTCTCAGGACATGGGAAAAATGAAAGCAAATATTCCTCTAGGGTCTAACACTTATGGCCTCTAGTCCAGCTGCCAGTGAAATCTCCTGAGCCTCCAAACTGAAATGTCCCAACTGAAACTCTGAGCCTGACCTTTACTGTCGGCATTGCTATCAATGTTCTGGTATCCTGAGATTCAATCAAAATTTCCCATCAAGCTCAACTTATAGCATTCTAAGGCCTCTCTAGCTATCATCTCCAAACCTTTCAAACCTCCCACAAACCAGTTGTGAAGCTTCTAAACCACATCATCAGTTACAGCAATTTCCCCACTTCTGGTACCAAAGTCTGTCCCAGTTACTTTCTGGTTGCTGAGACAAACACCTCTGACAGCAACAATGTAGGGGAGTAGTTTATTTTGGCTGATGGCTTCAGTGTGTTCTGTGTATGGTTGGCAGTCCCTAAGGCGGGAATTACATGAGAACAGATCTTGTTTCTTTATTGGTGGAATAACTCATATCTTCATTTATGAAGTTTCTCAGAAATTTTACATCCTGCCTGGACTGGATTGTTGTAATGTCCTCATTGACCTTAACAACCATGTATGGAAATGCTCTGAGGGATCTACTATACTACAAATATATTTTCCTTACCTCCATTGTGCTGTAGTATACCAGTTTGGTTGTCTGAATCATCATGCCTACCAGCACCATAGCTCCCTTTTAAGCTTGTTGACTCAGAGGCAATGAGGAGCCCAAAATGATCAGGGGAAGCCTCACTGTCCATTCAGTAGAATAACTTTAGTGTCTCTTGGTATAAGTCTTCCCCTCCCTGGAACTAAGATTTCTAGGATAGCAGAGCTAAAGTCACAGGAACAGCAAGCAAAAATTTGCTAAAGAAATGATGAAAGAAAAATCAGTGAACTAAAAGAATAAAAGAGTAATAAGAAGAAGTTAAATTAAGAAAATAAACAGATACACAACACCTGTGGAAATACTAAATGGACTTAATCTAATGCCTGTTCATTGGAGTTATTGAAGGAGAGAAAGAGTGCAGAACTGAAAGTGTATTTGAAGAAACAGGAACTAAAACCATTCCAATCTAGCAAGAGATATAAACCAACAATTCAAGAAGCTGTGTGAATCTCAAATTGGATGAACCCAAAGAAACTCAAGATAAAATGCTTACTGATTAAACTTTTGAGAACTATTCACAAAGAACTTCAAAGAGGAGAGAAGTCTCCCATGGTTATAGGAAGTAACAATGAAAATGACAGCTTTCAGAGCCCATGGAGGCCATAAGTAAGTGGTTGTATATGTTCTAAATGCTGACAGAAAAAGATAGTACACCAAGAATTGCATACCCAGAGGAAATACCATTCAGATATAAAGGATGACTGAGAAAATTTGTCACCAACACATCTCCTGCTAAAAATGTCTATAGGAAGTTCTCTGAAAAGAAAAGAATTAGAAAAAGAATCTTGGAACATTTGAAAGGCAGAAAATAGTAAGCAAAAGTAGGTTAAATGCAAAAGAGTTTTCTTATTCTCTGAAATTTTGTAAATATATTTTGATAATGACAGCAAAAATTTTGATACTGTTTGATATGGTGCTAAATGAATGTAAAAGAAATATTTAAGACTTCAATATTATACATAATGGAGAGTAAAGCTATGTTAAAAGCTGTACTATACTCAAACTGTTAAAATGAAAACACCCATAGAAGATAAATGAGTATGCACATAAAATGTGATACCTGGCACAACTGTCAAAAATATTCTAACTAAATATATTAAAAATATTGACAAATTTAAAATCTAATTAAAAATGTTCATGCAACATACTGTGAGATATAGAAAAAATAGAGAGTCAGAGAACAGGAGAATGGAAAGCAAAAAAAAAAAAAAAGCAGCATAATTAAATATCAACACATCAGTAATTAATGTAAATGATCTAAATGTACCAATTAAAGGACAGTTATTTAAGGAATGCATTAAAATAACCATCACCCAATTATATACTGCCTACAGGAAACTCATTTTTAATACAGCAATACAGCAGGTTAAATGCAAAATAACAGGCAAGATATGTTATTAAAACATCAATCAAAGGAAAATAGCAGTGGTTATATCAATGCCAGAGAAAGTAGACTACAGAGGAGATACAAAGACTGAAGCAGAGAGAGACATTTTAGAATGGCCAAAGCTCAGTTCCCTTGGAAGGCAATAACCGTAAAATCAAAAGTGCAAAATACAGGAACCAAACTATGTGATAGAACTGGGACAGACAAATCTACAACCAGAATGAAGGTCTTACAGACAGCTGTATAACAATTAGCAGAACAAACAGAAAATTAACGAGGTTATAGAGGAACACAAGAACATCAGCCACCATCAGGCTCTAATCAACATTGATAGGACACTCCCCCCCCGAAGTATTAGAATATACTTTCTATCCAAGTGCCCATGAAGAAAATGCCAAGATACTAAGACACACTATACACTGTGCCATGACAGCATTCAGCAGATATATAAAAAATGAAGGTGTTTGAGAATGTATTCTCTAACTACGAAGAAATAAAATAAACACAGTGACACAAAATAAAGAAAATCTCCAAATACATGGGGGTAAACACATACTTCTATATTCATTTTTCATTACTATGACAATATATGTGGCTGGGTAACTTAAAAAGAAAACAAGTTTATTTAGCTTGTAGTTCTGAAGTCTGAAAATTCAAACATCATGGCGTTAACTCCAGAAAAGCTTCCCTGACTGTGTCACCTCCTGCACGATGCACAGTGTCATGGCAGGAGTGTGTGCAGCAGGGGAGATCTCATGAGGAGACAGGGAGCTGGAATGAGGGAATGGGCCAGGGTTGCGCCTTCTTGAAAATGAACTCAGTGTCCCATGAGAACTGTGGTAACCTCAGCCAAAGGCAGAGCCCCCAGATGACCTTTCACTTGGCTGTACCTCTGACAGGTGCCCCCATTTGTTAACTTTGCCAAACTAGAAATCACGTTTCTAAGAGAGGAACTTTTGGAGGAGAAATCACATCCAATAGGTAGCGATGTCTATACTGTCAATGACTAAAAGAGCAAGTCTCAAATAAAATTAAAAGTACAGTAAAGGAAATGTAAATTGGAGTGCAACATATTAAAATTCATAGAACATAGCTAAGGCACTGCAGATAGGGAAAATTATACCACTCTTCCTAATCAATAATCTAAATTTGCATCTCAAGGTTTTCCCCTTTGGAAAGATAGCTAATGCAAGCAGAAAGGAGGACGTAATGAAACACAGAAATCAAAGAAATTGAGAACAGAAAATCAAGATAAAATTAGTGATAAAACAACTTGTTCCCTGAAAAATCAATACAACTGACAAATGTATAGCAAGACTTACAAAGAGAAAAAAGGAGATACCAATATCATGAATGAAACCAAGGATACTATAAATCTTGCCTATCTCAGAAACATAAAGGAAAACCATAAATAATTGTAAATATATAAGATGGGTAACTTACACAAATGGAACAATTCCTTGATAGTGCAAATTAGCATAATTTGAATAATTCATCCTCCAAAATGAAATAGATAATTCTAATAGCTCTGTAGCTGTTATTAAGATTGTTTCTGTAATTTAAAAAACGAGATAGAGAAATCTGTTGGTTCAAGTTATTTACTTAGAGAATGCCTTCTAACCTTCAGAAAAGAATTAACATTAATTCTATAAAGTCTTTCAGGAAATAGAAGGGACCATTATCCATTTATTTATGAAACTACTAATACTCTACTACCAACCAGACAAAACAACCAAATAGGATACAATTACATGAAACCTTCACGAGACAAAATGCAAACATCATTAACAAAAGTATTAGCAAACAGAATTCAACAATATAATGCAGACACACTGTGAATAAATAGGGTTTATTACTGGAATTCAAGGCTAGTTCAACATTTATAAATCACTCAATATAATCCATCGTACCGCCAGACTAAAGAAGAAATCTCACGTAGTAATAAGAATTGGCACAGGAAAGGGATTAGATAAAATTCGCCAACTATTCATGATAATGAAAACAAGACAAACCAGGCACGGTGAGACATACCTGTAATTCTACCTCTCTGGGATGCTGAGTCAGGAAGGTTGAAAATGGAGCCCAACCTGGAAAACTTAGCAAAGTAGTGAAACTGTCTCAATATTTTAAAAAGGTTTCAGAAATGGTTCACTTAAAAGACCCTGGGTTCAATCCCCAGTAGTGGAAAAAATAGAAATACAGGCAAATTTCTTCATTATAATATAGATCATCTGCAAAAGTCCCAAAGAAATTCCTCCAAACCCTGTAACAAACATTACACTTGATGATGAAAGACTAAACGCCTTTTATCTAATATTTTTAACAAGACAAATGAATCTGCTACCTCTACTCATTCAACATACTTTTGGAAGTTGCTACCAATGCAATAAGGCCAGACAGAGAGATAAAAAGCATTCACATACAAAACAAAAAAATACTGGACTGTCTTTAGGAGAAGTCAAGGTATTCTATTCAGAAAACTTAATAAAATCTACAGAGATTCCCAAAACTTATTCATGAGTCCTTTAAGGGTATAAAACATTTGACAAATATAAAAAAATACTTTTATTTAATATAATTCGGAATACAATACCAGCACATATCAAAATGAACACATAATACTATTTGAAATTAGAATTTACAGACGGAAAGCTATAAAAGATGGATGAAACAGATAAAAGGTTTAAATGAATGGAGATAGGTGCCCTGTTCATGAGTTGAAAGTCTCAGCATTGTAAAAAGATGAATTCTTCCCTAAGCGATATGCATGTCTAACATAATTCTCATAAAAATCGTAGTAAGGCTTTTGTTGGTGTAGGTAGGATCACTACACAAACATGTATAAAGAAGTTAAAGAAATACAATAAGATAATTTTGAAAACAAAGCGGGACTAATCGGCCTATTAGATTTCAGTTTGTGTGGTGAAGCTGCAAAAGAATCAAGACAGGGTGGTCTTAGTTCTGAGACAGGGATCCAGGTCAATGGAGCAGAGCAGAGATGCCAGAATGAGACCTTCCTAAAAGTGAGAGATTTTTGATGTAAGGACAAAAATAATTTAATAGAGGAAAGATAACATGTTCAGAGTAACTTGAGATCCATAGTAAAAAAAGTGAGCCTCACAAACATTTCACAACTTAAACAAAATTTAAATCAAAATGTACCAAAGACTTAAATGTATAATATAAATTTAGAAACTTTTATTTAAAAGTCAAGGAGAAAATCTTCAAAATCTAAGAATAAGCATATATTTCTTAGATTCAACATTAAAAGCATAATTCATAAGAAAGAAAAATCATAAATTTGGCTCCCTGAAAATATTTTTTAAAACTATATTTTGCTCTGATGAAATTATAAAAAGATAAAAGACAATATTTGCAAATCATATGTCTGACAAAGGAGTAGGTTCTCAAATATATTAAAACACTCTCAAATTTTAAATCTAAGAAAACAAGCACAAGCCAATTAGATGGGCAGAACATAAAGAAACTTTTACCCAAGGAAAGCATAATGTTGTCAAATAAACATGGGGAAAGATATCAAACGTCATTAGGCAATAGGAAAATGCAAATTAAAACCATGATGAACCATCACTGCACATTTATTAGTTAAGTCTAACAACTACTGACATTATCACTGCTTACAAGAACTCAGAGAAAGTGGGTCACTCGGCAGAGCTGGTGGGAATACAGAATTACAGGTACACAGGAGGACAGGGTGCAGTAACCCACACCACTGTGGTACAATTTCAGTATCTTGCAGCAGCTGCCCTCTTGGACATTCATCTCAGAGAAAGAAAATGTACGTTTATACAAAACCTGTATAAACATGTAGATACCACAGTTTTTTTAACCATTCTTCCATTAAAGCACACATATGTTTTTTCCAGGTTGGAGCTATGAATAAAACTGCTAAGAATACTTCTGTGCATGTATTTAAAATATATCTATAACTATATATTATATATATTTATAAATTATATATATGTATATATTCATGTTTACCTATATGTGCACAATTCATGCTTATGCAGTAAAATCTTGACTTGTGATCATAACTTGATCTAGTACTATGCTTATAATACCAAGTACTTCTATATCAAAGCAAATTTCTCCATAAGAAATATGGAAAACCTAGGTGATTCATTTCATAACCCAAAAATATTCATATAAAATGATTATAATACTATAATACAAAGTAATAAAGCAAATACAAAATATAAAGAAAAATAAACAAATTAGCCTGCACTTACCTTTGAAAACTTTCTTAACTGTTTGAGGGAGAGGAGAGAGGAGGGTTACTGTGTAGATTTTCACTATCACTAAGAATCGCTGGTGTCTATTGGCTCAGTGGAATCCCTTCCTTTTCAAGCAACTTTAATAAGGAATCTATCCAGTTTCATTTGTTTTTGCCTCCTTTTGAAATGTGACACTGTATTGTCATTAAAGATTCATTGCTTGCATTGCTGTAGACTTATTTGGGTGATGTTTTTCTGTCAAAATTTATGCTGTTTCCCATATTGTACCCATAGTCCTAATCTGATTTGAAGTAGGGGGTTCCTCCGCCATTTGCTCCTCTTCCACAGAGATCTCTCCATAACTTCTTGCTGTTGGGCGATGATCACCCAGAATCCTGGAGGGGCAGAGAGAGAGAGAGAGAGACAAAGAGAGAACCATTGGCTCAGTTGTGATCATGGGATATTTGCAAGACATCTGCTCACCTAAGAAGTTAAAACTTATTACAAATATTGATGCACGCTATGGAACACTTGCAGAACAAACTAGTTGCAGTCTGAGGTTTTACCGCATATGGAACTGGCTGATGTCCTTATGTGGAAAAGTACTACAACCCATCTTTGTGAGCTGGAGGTCCGGGAAAGCTGGTAGTACAGACCAAAAATGTGAAAAGTGGAAGAAACAATGTGAAAGTTCTAGTCCAAGTCCTGAGAACCAGACGAGCCAAACAGGTACATTCCCAGGCCCGATCTAGAGGCCTGAAGAGTAGCAGAACTGAGGTGTAAATCCCGGCCCAAGGGCAGGAGAGCAGACATCTTTTGCTACCTAAGACCTTATGCTGTTTAAGTATTTTAGGGAGAAATGTCAGCTTTTCTAGTCATTGAGAAGGGACTTGTAGCAGCCGTATGCCAGTCCCTGCAGTCAGATAAAGAGAGCAGATCCCCAGCCCTCTGCTTTTTGTTGTCTTGAGCCCCTCAGGAGACCAGAGGACCCCCTCAGAGTGGGGCGGATCCTCTGCTTTATCCAGTCCTCAGATTCACATGCTGATCTCCTTGGGAAACCAACACAGACACACGCAGACAAGACCTTTAACCAATTACACAGGCCCTTTCTGGTCTAATACACCTGACAAGTAAAATTAACCACAACTTGAAATGAAAAAAATGTTTAGAAATGGAGACCATATTAATGATTTTCAGGGGCCCAAGAGGAACTGAGGAAGGAGGCAAATGATGTGGCTATGAATGTGTAAAGTGCAGTGTTCTTGTGGTGGTGGAAATGCTCTGAACTTTGACCACATGGACGCCAGCATCCGTGTGGTGCTTCTGTCCTGTGATCCTGAGAGATGTCCCTATTGGAAGGAAGCACCTAAGGAGCACATCTCTGGAACTTTCACAACTCTGTGTGACTCTACAGCTGTGTCAGCATAAAACATTTAAGTTTTAAAGATAATTGAGCAGATGGATCTCTGCCTTACTGATATCTAAAACATTTCTGAACTCGATCCTTGGGTTCTTCATCATAGAACCCAAGAGGAAATATGATTAGAGTTGACGTGTGGCCAGTCCACATCTGAACTGTGTAGTACTTGCCAGTGCATACATCTCCAATGAACTGGAGAATGCAAATTCTGTCTTTGAAATTTTTCTGAGACTTGCAAAAGAGAAAGAAAAGAAAAAAAAAGCAGTGCAGGAAAGGGCAATCTATCAAGTGAGCAGGACCGTAAAACTATCTGGTGGAGCGTCCTTTGGAACTTGTTTAAACTGCTGCACTTGGTGGAAGCAGGTAAACCCAATTTGTGTTGTGATATGGAGAATGTTTGCCTTGGAACATAACACTTCCTATCACCTCAAATAAAGTTCCCTCATATGTTGTGATAGTCACAACAGGAGTTCCAAGAAAATGTTTCTCTGTTTTATTAACTGAGACCTGCTGGAGTTTAATTTATGGGTGAGGGGGTCACTTGTTCTAATTAGTTAAGGAGGAACCTTTTGTAATTACTATGCCACATCAAAGGGAATGCTCTCTACAAGTTCCCTAAATTCATACACACCACTGCACCTCCAGTGCTCACGGTCTGTCTAGCACACTACAGTTCCATTTGTACCTGCAGGAAAGAGCTACACTAACTCTCCCCACACTTCAGATATTCTCAACTGGGGCAATATCGTCCCCTGAAGGTCATGTCACAATGTCACGGGCAGTTTTGGTTGTCCCAACTGTAGGGTACAACTGGCAATAGGTGGGAAGAGATCAAGGATGTTTCTAATCCTCCATGAGGCACAGAATGGCCCCTCCACAGTGAACCATCTGGCCCATGATGTCAACAGCACCAACATGGTGAGCCCTTGTGAAGGTGAAGCAAGCAGCTAAGGGGGAGCCTGGTTATTTGCTAGGAGCAGCACATGGTTAATGGCACAGCAGAGGCTGGCTGGATGTGGCTCTCCAGATGCTCCGTGCTCTGCTCAGCAGGACCCACAGCGAGACTGTGCCTGTGCAAAAATCCTGAGTGTTGGCTGCTTACCTGGATGGCACTTGTTGGCTATCACAGGACACCTGAGGGCAGAGGGAAGGGGCTGGGCGTTGTCACAGGGAGCACCAGATGCTGCGAGCTTCGGTTCACTCGCAGGCTGTATTGACCATGGGCCCTCGCTGCGAGCCTGTGAGCTGTGGCTCTTCTTTGGGAGAAGCAAAGGTTGATTTTGTTCTCTGCTGAAAAAGGGAGCGGTTCAGCCATAATCTAAAATATTTCTTTCCTCCTTCAGCTTGACTCCATCATGCCATGTTTTCCCCCTGGAGATGAGCAAAAAGACAAGGCAGAGAGTGCAAATGTAAAACTAATCTAATCACAGAAAGCAAAGGTCACCACCACCTCCCCTCAGAGCAAACAGCACTTTATTACTTTTGTCTGGGTCTGCCACCGAACCTTAAATTAGTTAAAAGGAAAGAGAGGATGCTTCCCTACTTCTTTTTCTCTTGCTTAAACAAATAGTAGCAGTCTCAGAAGAGAATCTGTGCTACCATGAATTATGTTATTTTCAATAAATTCCAACAGTGCTGCTATAGTAACTGTCTTAACCATGATTAATGTAGGAAACATTAGGAAAGCATGTTATTATTATTCTAAATTAGGTTTTGCTTCAATTAATTTTTATGCATGGTTACTAAGACATAGAAGAGTTTCTGAATTGCTAATTGTAACATTCCTTCTTTGGAGATAAGATGAGATTGGGAACACAAGGGCACCCTGCTGAAGAATTTTTAGTTTGAATATTTGCCTAAGGGCCAACACATTATTTAGTCAGTAGCCTGCTAAGGAACTGTGGCTTGACACCCGTGGAGTCTTTAGTTAAAGATTTTCTCTCAGCATTACCCACCTGAGTCTGCTTTGTGGAAATGAACAATGGATGTTAATATCTCGTCATTTTCATGGTGTGTAGGAGATGGGAGAGGAGGCAGGTTGCCTTCTGCAAAGCTGATGGTATTCTTTAACTCCTGTGTTCACATCTCCTTTTTGCCAACGGTGATGGGAAGTATAAAAAATAGTAACATTGAGAAACACTGAGCAAATGCTTACATGAGTTCTAGCATATGCTACCTGTCCGTTTGTGTCACAAAGATAGACTGAGTATCTGACATGTGCCCGGAAGGCATGGTGAGCACTGATGGTCCCCTAGGGAATAAGCCTGGCCCCTGCCTTCACAGAACGTGCAGTAAGTGTCTAGATAAAGTGACAGGAGGGAGCGAGATGGGAGGTGTGTCAGAGAGGGGGTAGCATCAGACATGGTGGGGCGCCTGGGACCCTGAGTGTCCTGGAGGAAGCTGGAGAGCCTGAAAGTTTCCAGCAAAGCTAGGTTGGACCTCACTTTTGTCCTACAGACTCCTTGTACTGTGGGATGGGACACAGACCACAGGGAGCCAGAAAGGAGCATGGAGACCTGTGTAGAGATGTGCATCAGCCCGTGGCAAGTGGGTTGTGGAGATACGGATCATGGTGGTAAAAGAGAGGCTGGGAGGATTGCTTGACTGCTGGGTGAATTTTAAAAAGTTGGCAAGAAGGTTCTTGATTTTTGTCAAAAGATTTTGTATCATACCACTTTGCTATATTTGTTTATTAGCTTTAAGAGTCTTCCAGTGGAGTTTTCTCCAAAAAATGCATCATCTGGATATAAAGATAGTTTGACTTCTTCCTTTCCTATTTGTGACTCTTTTATTTCTTTCTCTTGCCTGATTGCTCTGGCTAAAGTTTTAAGAACTATGTTAACAGGAGTGGTGAGAGTAGGCACCCTTGTCTTGTTACTGATTTTAGGGAAATGCTTTCAGAATTTTCTCATTTAGTTTGAGACTGGCTGTGATTTTGTCATAAATGGCTTTTCCCAGTTTGAGGTAAGGTCCTTCTCTACCTATTTCCTACAGAATTATTATAAGTAACAAATAGATGTTGGATTTTTTCAAAACATTTTTCTGCATTTATTGATATGATCATGTTATTTTTTTCTTAACCTACTTACGGGATGTATTACATTTATTAATTTAGGTATGTTTACCCAATCATGAATACTTGAAATGAAGCCAACTTGCTCATGATATATAATCTTTTAATGATTGGTTTAGTTCTATTTGCCAGTATCTTATAGAGTATTTTGCATTTATATTCATCAGATATTAGCCATTTTTGTTGAATCCTTGTCAAAGATATGCTATAGTGATACTTGCTTAACCATTTTTATGGCTGCACAATTCACTATAGCAAAACTATGTAAACAGCCTGCATAGCCATTGACAGATAAATAGATGGAAAATATTTGGTGTATGCACAATGGTGTAATTATTCAGTCATAAAATGGATGCATTTGAGTCATTTGTAGAGAAATGGATGGCTCTTGAGACCATAATGTTAAGTGAATTAAGTCAGACACAGAGTTAAATATCACATAGTTTTACTTATGTAAGAAACCCAAAGTATGCATGAATTAAAGAGTAAAATAAAAGAGAGATGGTAGGAAATAGGGAGACAGACTTTTTAGAGTAAAAAAAATGTAATCATTATATGTTCCAAACATACACCAATCAAAAAGTAAACTTGGCTAACTTCAAAGAGAGGAGGTATGTGGATATGAAGGACTTTGGCTTTGAGTTCTGATTTGTCACCAAAGGAAGAGATGAGTTCATTCCTTGGACATCAAACCATGGAGATAGGGAGCAGGCCTGTGCCAGAAGTAGTCTTAGGAGTTGTCAGGATAAAGATGGTGATTAAAATCACAGGATATTCACAAAGGAGCTGGGGTAAGCGGGGAGCTGAATCCTGAGAGATTTGGAATAGTAGAGTCAGAAATGCAGCAGCGTCTATGATTTCTATTAATATGGATCAAATTTGTCTGACTGCATTTCCTGCAGATGGAGTCATGCAACACGTGGACTTTTGTGTTTGGTCCTTGTGTTGAACACATAACTGTAATGCATCCTTCTGCTATGTCAGTGCCTCTGCACTGTTGCTGCTGGTTATTATGTCAAGGTGTGAATGGCTGGGTAGTCTGTGCTCAGGTGATCAATAGTAAGAGGCACAGGGTGGTAATCTCTGAAAAAGGCAAAAACATGAGGGGAGGCTGCCACTGGCCAGCATTTCTCCCTGGTGAGCATCATAGACCATAAAGGTAGTGCCAGGCTTTGACTATTTTATAAATGTATAATAAAAACTGCTACAAACATATCCACCCAAATCATTTTTTCCAATGCGTTCATATGGCTTTGAGGTGAATGTGTAGGATTAGAACTGCTGAGTCATATGACAAGTAAATGTCTAATTTTATACACAACTCCCATTTAGTTTCTTTTTAAGAAAATGAGAGAACAAGAAATAGCCTCTTATATTTTGTAGATTTACACATGCTTTTATTAAGTTTCCTTTATTCCTTCTTGTAGTTTGTTTTGGAGAAACATGTGGTGTCAAAAAGAATATATATTCTGTTGTTGTATAGATTCATATCTATTTGTTTAATGGTTTGGCTCAACTCTGCTTTTTTTGTTTTTTTGTAGATGTGTGTATTTGTGATAGTGGAGTATTGAGATCCTTCACTATAATCATACTGATATTTATCTGATCTTTAACATTTATTAGTGTTTGCTTTATGAAGCTTTGTGCAGCATGGTTTGGTGCATATATGTTTATAATTGTTATCTCTTCCTGTTGAGTAGTTTCACTGCAATGTCCTTCTTTATGTTGTTTGATTAGCTTTGGCTTAAAGTCCACTTTGTCTGAAAATAACTACTCTTGGATAGGAGGATAGCTACTCCGGCTTGTTTTCAGGTTCTAGCTGCATAGAATATTGATTATCATCTTTTGATCTTTAGTCTATGAATTTGTTTTTGTGTTAAATGTGTTTCTTGTATACAGCACACAGCTAGATTTTGTTTCTTGGTGCATTCTGCTAATCTCTATCTTTTGATTCATGGATTAAATTCATTCACATTGGTATTTATAATTGATAGGTATTGACTTATTCCTGTCACTGCATTATTTACCTATTGCTGCTTTTGCTTTCTTTCCCTTGTATTTAATTACTGTTCCCACATAATGCATTCAATTTTTTTGGATATTTTGACATTTTTATGATATTTTGACATTTTCTTTGTCTCTTGCTAGGATGTCTTTGAGAATTTAAGGGGGTGTTGATCTTCTGGTGATGAATTTCTTTAGGTAATCTTTACCATGGAAATACCTTATTTCTCCATCAGTTTTAAAAGATAATTGTGTGAGACATATCAGTCTGGATTGGAAGTTGTTTTCTTCTAGGGGCTGAAGTACTTCATTCTAAGCTCTCCTTGCTTTTAACATTTGTGTTAAGAAGTCTGTTGTAATCCTGTTGGGTTTTCCTTTGTAAGTGATTCCTCACTTTTCTCTAGCAGTTTTTAAAGTTTTTTCTTATGTTGAATTTCTACTATTTTAATCATGTTGTGATGTGGGGTGATTTTTTTCTGATTGTATCTATTTGGGGTCGTATACGCCTCACCTATCTGTATGTTACGTTATTTTTCTACATCTGGAAAGTTTTCTGCTATTACTGCTGTAGCGTTTTTATGCCTTTTGTGCTCTCTTCTTTTTTTAATTTTTATTTTAAAGAGAAAAAAACTGACAGCAAGAACAACAAAGACAGAAACAAAAACAACGCAGAAACGACAGTGTTCTCCCTTCTGACTTTTCATTTATTTCAATTACTCTTCGTATATTGGTCTTCTTGGGTCATGTGGGGGCTTTTAGTTCCAGTTTTCATATTCTTTTGTTCTTTGTCTCTTTAGTTGATCTGTCCACAGCCTGCTCCGTTAGATCTGCTACCATGTTCTCACGCTGATCGCTTCCACTCCCCACTTATTTAATTGCACTTTTAATCTCCTAGGATATTTTTGGAAACATTTCTTATGGATTTCCCCTTCTTTTTTTGTTTTGTCTCTGTTTCTTTATCTCCACAAAACTTTTATTGGTGTCTTCTCAGGCTTGCTGATTATTTGTTCCATTATACCTTTATCTGTTTAGTTATATCTACTTTGAATTCAGCAAGTATGTTACTGAACTTTTTTATTACCTCTCTTGATAGCCTTTCATACACTTTTGGTGTGTAGCTTATGTTCTCCTCCCACTTGATGTCCCCTGGATTGGCTTTGAGGGAGTCTGGAGTATTTGTAGTCATTTTGCTGTCTTGTCTTCTCATGTTACTGTTTTTGTTTGTTATGTGTGCTGGAGCTTACAGATTGTTTAGCCCAGTGCCCAGTTCTTTTGGAAAGGGCTTCAGTATTGTTTATAATCCCCAGGCAACCCAGATATTGGCATACAGAGAAAACCAATTGACAGTATCTGCTATGTCACATTGGATATAGTAGTAAAGTCAGTGACAACAATAGCATAAAATATAAACTTGACATTGACAACTCTAACAGCCACTCAGAAACCACCCTTAACCCAAGCAAAGACATCTATGATTTTAGTATAGACACTTGGGCAACTGAGCTATTGAGCTACAGTATATCAGGACACTCGTTTCTGCTGGATGTAGACACGGATGCAAGACCTCAAGCAGAGCACTGGGCCAAATGCCGTCTCCTTGGGATGCCCACCCTCCAAATGCCACATCCATCAGACTGGCCTCTCCCTACTGAACACCAGCCCCACGATCTTTCTGAGTCTGAGCTTCTCAAGGGATCTCAGCAGATCCCTTTCTAGCTCCAATCCTCTCCAAGCCTGTCTCCCAAGGCTGTCTTTGTGGAAAGGAAATAGCTCAGTCCTCAAGTGAAACTCTTCCCCAGGGTGTTGCTCTTGTGCTTGGCCAGGTTGGTCTTTTGGTTGTCACCTCTGCTGCCCTGTGTTCAGCTGGAGACCTTACTAGGATGTGACAGTTTGGTTGCTTGCTTTGTGGTCTGAGAAGCCTGCAGCATCACAGACAGGGCAGGCAGGGTGAGACCTTCTCTGGTCCCCTGCTGTGCAGGTCAGGGTGCAAGGCTGGGTGTTGGCAGCAGTGAGGGGAGGTGGGCATCTCTTATAGATCAGAGATGTTACTTGGTTTCATTTCTCTACAGCCTGATTTCTTACCTTCAGCATCTTCTGGTGTAGTTCAGCTGGTGATGACTCCTCTCAGCCTTTATTTGTGTGAAAACATTTCTATTTAGTGCTCTCATGAAAGATATTTACACTAAGTGTAGAACTCTGGAATGATGCTTTTTCCCCACCAGCACATGAAGATGTCATCTGGGCTCTACTGTTTCTGATAGGAATCTTTTCCTTTTATTTATTTTTTAAATTTTGATTCTATCAGTGCGTGTTTGCAGTGTATAATAACTATACCCATTGTTGGGAATTCGTATATGTGTCTAATGCATCTTAGTTCCTTTTTTAAATCCTCTTCCCCTCCCTCCCTTCACCCTTTCCTCTATGAATTTGTATTACTGTTTTGTGTGTTGTTTTCTGTGTCCATTTAAAAGATTATTTTCTTTGGTTTTGGTTATCATCCAAGTTACTATGATACAACAATCTCTGATTCTCTCTGTATCTTCCAGGCTTAGGTTTGTTTCGTTTTGTTTTGAGATAGGGTCTTCCTATGCAGTTTGTTCTGACCTTGAATTCACTCTGTAGCCCAGACTAGCCTCAAAGCTCACAGTGATTCTACTGCCTTGGTCTCCCTAGTGCTGGAATTACAGGTGTGCACTGCTACGCCAGGCTCTGGCTTTGGTTTTGTTGAGTGTATTGGATCTGAAGTATGTATTTTTCTATAGACCAGACCTAGAGTACACATTCACCATGACTTAACAGCGGCATTATGTCCAGATACACCCACTGTAGCAGGAAGACACTATAAGTCAACAGCGCATTTAACACAAACCAAGTCATAGCTTATCAACACAATACACTGCAGAGTACTGGTTTTTCACCCTTCTGATCAAAATTCAGAATTCAAGATACAGTTACTACTGAATATAGTTGGCTTTCACACCATCATAAAGAAGAAAAATTCGTAAGTGGAGCCATGGTAAGTCAGGGACCATCCACACCTCGCTTCGTTCTGTGTCCCCTGGTTCCTGCAGTCTGCGCTCTATGCCAGCTTCCTCTCGTGCTGGTATAGTCTCACATGTGGAAGTGCATTTGCCACTGAGTCTTTCTCTAAGCAGCCACACTGTAGCCTCTTGCAGGTCTAGAGATGCCCTTGTCACAGCTGTGTCTTGTCTGGTTACTGGCCTTGCCAATTCCAGCTCCTTGGGCTACGCTGGCTTCTAGCCTCAGGCTGCTCCTTCACGTGGAGCAGCGTGCTCTTTGGGCCTCTGCTTCTCTGGGCTGTGATCTAGGTCCTGCACTGGTGGGGGTGCTGTGTGTGCCTTTCTTCCTCCAGGATCACAGTCCACATCTGCTTGCTGTGTGCTGCCTTGGAACAACCACCTCACATATTTTGTCTGGTTTTATAGTTGTTTATTGCACAGGTATGATCTGGTATCAGCTAATTAGTCATAGATAGAAGTAAAAGTCTCTGAAGGGTATTTTAAATTGAGATAATAGAGTGATGTGCAAAGCACCTGGCAAAAACTAAATGCTTGTTGGTTGTTACTACTGTTATTCACTGCTATATTTTCACTTTGTCTTCTACCACCCAGCACAGAAAAGAGGAAATCAAACTTTGTCTTGTGAATGAATGGATGGATAGAGGGATTATTTAGTTTAATACTGGAGTCTTAGTAAGAAGTCCAAGATAAGACAGGAGTAGAAAAGTGTCTGAATTCACTAAAGTTTCATGTAAAATTTTGCGAATGTACATGGGCCCATTTTTATAGGAGTTTTCATAACTTTTATGAGATTTTAAAACATGTAGCTGATCCACAGTGAGTGATACCAATTTCAGTACCTCCTTATTTTATTGTACTGTTTACAACAGAAAACTGAGTGAATGAGTTTTATAGATTTAATTGTCAAACAGTTATTACATGCTTCTTGAATGCCAAGCATTGTGCTAAGATCTGCATCTCTCCGTAAGTTGAGACCACACTCTAAGGCTGACATTTCTGCAGCTAGAGAAGGGAGGACTAAGCCAGCAAATGTCTCAGTGTGCTTGCTGTGCACAGAAGCGGGAGTTCAGAGAGGTGGGAGCAGGACATATGTGTGAGATGCAGGTTGGGTACTGAATCGAGTTGATATTATTCTCTTCTTACTGCGGACTAATCAGGCCACAATCTCCCAAACTAGTGGGTGGCAAAGGCTTAAATAAGAGTCTAGTGGTTTGGTTTTTGGGCTCAGTGAGATTCAAAACCCTCTAAGAGAATTCAAGATTCCCTGGGGGCTGAGACCTGGGACTTTTCGGGGGGGGGGTCCGTATTATCTAGTCATCAGAACAAGGGTGGGACTGAAAGACTGAGTAAAACCTACGAGGTGCAATAGACGGTGTGAAAGGGAAGGAAACTGCTCAAAAGTAAAGAACAACAGGGATGAGGAAAAGGAGGAAATAAAGAAGGGGAACAATATGTATATGTAAGCACAGGGTAGCTAACATAGGGGTACTAGTGACTTTTATTGCCCTAGTGAAAGGGACAGTGAAAGTTTAAGTGTAGGATCAATCTTATGTGTTTATATATGTGTATCTGGGTATCCAATTTGAAGATATCAATATGTAGTACAACAACTGTTTAATTTCCTGTCACCTTGTCTGAGATTCTGTATTGCTTCTATTGTTTTTGTGTTATTTTCTAAATGTATGCGGGTTTGTAAAGATATTTTCATTCTTTTATCTTTAAAGTAAAAACACAGAACGAGGGCGGGGAGTGGCAGGGCCTTGGGAGTTCCTACAAGGACTTCTCTAAGTGACACGTTATGTTAGTTTAGAAGAGCTGTGTTATTGCCAGGAAGGCCTTCACCACAGGATTGAGATGCCTGCAGTTACAGTCTTAAGTTAATCGAGATTGGAGCCAGGTGTCCTTAGCTGTGGCCTTGTTTGCTGTTTGAGGCACCATGGCTTCCCCTGTCATTACAGACAGCCATCTCCAGACAAGGGGCCTAGGCCTTGGGCAGACTTACAAGTAAATATGAAAAGCCAGTTGATTAATATAAATCCTGCTCAGATCCACTTCGTAGTGGTCGCCATCATTACTGGATCAATTTTACCACTGTGATCCTTCTTGTTTGCTCACGTTCAAATCAAGGACTGAGGTTGAAAAACAGCTGAACATTTGAAAAGGAGGTAGCACGCACTGCGTTTGGGATGTTCAGAAGCAAGCACAGAGTGTTGAGATGGCCCTTGTACGCTGAATGCAGTGTACAAGGAAGATGGCAGAATGAATCAGGGGGAGTGGATGTGCTGCTCAGAGTATAATGCTGGGTAAATGAGCTCAAAACAGTGAAAAAGAAAAGGTATAAAAAGAAAAAGGAAGGTGAAAGAGACCGTAGATCCTTACTTCATAATGCATTAAAAGTTTGACTCCAGACTCGTTAAAACTCTACATATGAAAAGGAAACTATGTAGTGATAGAAAAGAATGCTGGGTAATGCTGCTGTGGTTTAGGGAACGATGACTTTTTAAACAAAAGTTTAAATCATCAACTCTACAGCAGCTACAACATTAGTAATAAGTTGATTACGTAAAATGGGGAGATGAGATTTCTCCTGTTGCATAAAGATACCATCATGATGAGGAAATATTGTCACTGTCAGAACTAACAGAACATTCATCTGGCATCAAGCGTACAAAGAAATGACATCACTAAGTAGTCAGGTAAATGGAAAATGAAGTGAAGAAGTACTGTCACATGGTGCTAGAACCAAAGCTGGTAACACCAAGCGTGGGCATTGATGCTGGACTCCAGGCATCCTGAGGAAGTGCTGGGTTGGGGAGCAACAAGATGGCTGCCTGCTACTGCCCAGTCAAGTCCATTATATGACTATGTGCAGAACCAGCAATTCTGCCCTGGGTGTATATCCTAAAGAAGTCTACACACACAGTACCAGGACGCATCCAGAAATGGACATGTGACATGTGACCAATGACCCACATGGAGTGCTGGAACAGAGAAAGGATGAGATGCACATGCTGTCACACAGATAGGCTTAGAAAATGAAGCGTGCACAAAAAATATCACACTTCTTTGAGAGAACAGAGGACCAGGAGGTCCGTGTTGGAGCAGGTAGCCAGCAGGGAAGGGGGTGAGAGTGATATGAGAAAGAGGATGAAGAGAAAGGTGTGAACTACATGCCATTCTGAATCATAATCCTCTGTGCTGTGATTAATCCTGCACCTTCACATGTAGGTGTTTTGAAGTTTTCTTTTACCATTAAGATTTTACTTGGCCAGGGAAACTACCTAATCTAGAAATTTATACCAGAAACTTACAACTAGAAAACCAACTCCCTCAGTGAAGGGCCCCGTAGCAGTTAGTCAGTACTTTTAAAAATTTATATATATAAATCAATCAGAAAAGTAATATTTTTTCCTGGGGATGTGTGCTTAAAATCCCAATTCTGATCTGATGCATCTTAAGCCTCTGACTTTACTGAGGACAGGTGCATGGGCTCCTGGGAAGAAGGTCACGTCCATACCGTTAACCCACAACTTTGAATCATGTCTTCGGGGAAGGTGTCCCTGATGTCCGAGCTCCATTAAATTCTACCTTGAATACATTCTTCTCGCCCTGTGTTTTCCTTTTTATGGCCATCTGTAACGGCTATAATCAGATCATCATTTTGACTCTCGTTCTCTACTTTTAGGTTTGCAAGCCAGGTGACTCTGTTGTTATTGAATTCTTTGCAATAGAGACCCAGTAGGTACTTTTTTAAGGACTGGAACAATAAACTGTTTGAATGAAGACAAAAAAATGAGAAGTGGATCATTTTCTCTTTTTCTGAGCTGCTTAAATAAAAGGCTTTTGGAGGTTAGAGAGTTGAAGGTAGAGAGCTAACCCAGCTTTCTGTGGATTTCTATTCGCAGGCCAGTTCCTGACCCTCATTAAACTCCAGGAATGTTATTAGCAGGACTTCGGAGTTAACACAGAAGGGTGCTTTGCTCTCCCCAAGTTTTATGACGTCTGGTGTCAAGGGCAGGTGGATCTCAATCTCAGATAACAGGGTCTATTTTCTTAAGACTCATTAATATTTTTGAGCTTTACTTAAAGTAGAATAATTTGGTACATATAGGTTTAAGTTCTCAGAAAAAATAAGATGACATTTTGCAGTAAACTGGCAAATTATTTTTGCTATCTGTTGTGTAATGAAGGTTTACACTGCACATAGGATGCATGTACGTTGTTTGTATTTTTCTGGTTTCCTGAAACTGTTTAGATGCACCAGCGATCAGGCTCCAGATCACAGGCCTTTTCCCAGGATTTTCCTTGGGTGAGTGGTTCACGAAGCCACAGAACCATAAAATGTTTGTTTCACTTTAAAATTTGAAAACAGTTCTATGTCAAATTCCATCTCTCCTGTTGCAGCTCTGAAATGTTCCCAGTTTTGGGGAGGTAGGATCCTTTGTTCATTGTTGGCTTATTTGTCTCTGTTGGTTACTTGCTTTTTATTATCTATTGAGTGATTTAATTAGTTGCACAATCAATGACATCCTGCTTCTTATTAACATTTTATTTAGACATGATTTCTATTGAATCTATTGGATTTTGTGAGTTGTCTCTATGTTTGTGGGTAAGAGCTTGTATGCACGTGTGTGTTCATGCATGTGTCTGTGTGAACACACATACGTCCACTTGTGTGCATAAGCATGTTGATTACATTTGGGTGCAAGTGTGCATATGTGCATGTGTGTGTGGGTGCTTACATCCTGCAACAAGTGATCCATTGTTGCCAATGAAGCACTTATAAATTGCAGGTTTGGAGCACCTGTTTTTCTAGTTCCAAATCCAACAGACATTTTTACCTTCCCTGACTTATTGTGTTTTTTTATGGCACTAATTTTCACATATCCTCAGGGCAATTTTATCACATTGAAAAGATGTTTAAATCCAGTAATATGCTGGCAGAACATAAGCTATGATTTACATATTAATTATGCTCCCTCTCTTCAACACATCTTATGTAGAGAACAGGGTAGACCGGCTTGCTAGTGACCAGTCCCTGGCATCTTCATCCCCAAAGGCGGGTGTTTTCTCTGCCTGTGTAAGTGACATGGTTTGGGTGTCAGTATTTCTCAGAACAGACGTGCAGAACCAAGCAATGGGGCTTTAACACTCTTTTTAATAAAAAAACACCTCTCACTCAATTGCACTTATTGAATTTTCTTTATCACTTTTAACCCTGGAAGTAGGTAGCTAACATATTAATGGTGTAGATCTCGAAGTGCTAAAATAACTCTCTATTACACTTTAAAAGACCCGAGTTACAAAGAGAGGATTCTTACGGAATGGACTCTTGACAGCCACTTTCTCCCAGTGATTAAATTTAAGACTCCAGAAGAAGTGTAAATAAACAGCAATGTGAGGGTCTAGAAAACAGCAGATAGTAGGCTGATTTAGGAGAGCAGGCGAGACAGGAAGAAGCAACTTGTGTGGTTATCATTTCATGTTTTACCCACGCCTGCAGCATCGAGCGCAGCATCGTGCTGCTTGCTAACCTGTCAACAGACATGGGCACCGACAGCTCCAAGGACAACTCAGCCACATCGGCCAGAGTGAGGAAAAGAGACCTCGCAAACCACAGAGGCCGGAAGCGTCTTTGCAACTCCTCCTCCTCCAGCTTTCTCGCCCTCCTCCTGCCCTTCCTATTCTCAAACTCTTCTCTTCTTCCTCCTTCTCTCTTGTCCTACCTCTCTTTTCTCCTCTCTCTTCCTTCTTCTCTTCCTCCTCCTCCTCCTGATTTTTTAAAAAATTCTTTCTCTTCTGTCTTTTCTCTTTCCTGTATTTTTCTCATCTCTGCTTCAAAGTTTCCACTGTTTATAACAGAGAACTGAGACAAGAGTTACGTGGATCCTCGAGAGCAGGCAGAAAATCTTGAAGGGGTTGGGCTTGAGAAGGTTTCTGTAAATTCCAGCCTCCACCAACACAAATCTCTGGCTTATTCTCCAGCAGCACATTTGGAGTATAGCAAAGAGCTTATCTGTGCTGTGAACTACAAGGGAGCCAGAGCAGTTCCAGCACAGTGCGAGCCAGGGGTGGAAACAATACAGCACCATCAGACGTGGCTCAGTCCTAAAAATGCGTGGCTACTCTAGTCTTTAAAAGTTAATCTATGGACTTCAGAAGCTTCTAGTATTAGCAGGAAATGCTGAGAGTTAATCATAAGAGTACAGAAGGCCTCTCAAATTTCCACCACCAAGAAGGTGCCAGAATAGGAGGATTGCACCCAGTAATTACCCAGTTCTTCCCTGTTGATTCAGTGGAATCCCCACCTGGGTCTCAGCAAGCTATAGACTTTAAAGTTCCTATGCAAAGATTGGAGAGCTCATATGACCAGTGAGATACAAGTCGAATGAAACTGGGAGATTTGCTGAGCCCAAATTCTGAGTTTATGGTAAAGTTATGGTAATCCCAGACGGCATGACATCAGTACAAGAGCAACAGGCCGAACAGAAACACTGGGACAAGGGCCCAGGAGGAGACCCCCATGAATGTAACCAACCAAATTGTTGGCAAAGAGAAATGGAGAACAAAAAGCCTTATAAAAGGTGCTGGAAGAATCAAGTGCTCATGTGGAAAAAGAAGAGCCCAGGTACAGACCTACGCCTTTCATAAACATTGACTCCAAGCAAATCATACAACTAAGTGCACAACATAAACTCTGCTAAGCAGCAGTACAAGAGAAGCACATTATTTTGTTACTTCTCCTTCGAGAGATGGAAGCAAATGTCCCCTGGGGACAGACCCAAAGTTTTCTTTCTCAGGAACACAGCAGAGGTTGGCCAGTGGTGGTCCACAGACCAAAGCCAGCCCACTTGTCTTTGCTGCTTGAAAGCTAAAAGCGGTCTGTTTTAGAGCTTTAAGTGGTCCCATTTTACATCTTATGTAAGTTCCTGTGTAGTAGTCTCCACTTTGCCTCTTTCTCTGAAAGTCTGGAATACCCACTTTCTGGGTTTCTGAGAAAACGTCCACAGATCTACAGCAGAACTTCAACAAGGAAGTTGACAATCTGATGGCAGAGAACCTGGAAAGATGCCATTGTACTTGGAGATGACAACCCTGAGCAGCTTGAGGGGTCACTGGTGTTAGGTAGAAAGTTAAGCATTGGCAGGACTGGAGATGGGGTTAAGGACCCAGGAGAAGCACAGATGTGATGCTTTTTGCCTTTTCCCCTCATTTTCTTAATCATTAGCTACAGATAAAACATAGACATGCTGTGGGTTCTACCTCTAGCCCAAGGGAGTCTAACCTCTGAGCCAGCTGGTACAAAGTCTGGGCCATGTGTTCAAAACCCTCAAGGGCTCAAAGCAAACTAAAAAGACAGTCTCCAAATGCCAGGGCAGTGGTGGTGAACCTACGGCATGCTGGACTTTCTGTTTTTCTTTTCAGATGAAGGATGTTGAGGTATGAGTTGTTTCTTTTCAACTAAGCCCTCAGTGTTCAGGTTGAATTGCCTGCATTGGCATTTTGTGATAAGTAAGTGGATTCTAGACTGCAGTTTGGGGGCTCCTCTCTAAAAAGTTCATCAGAGCTACTTCAGGGAGTAAGCAGGAACCTCCCCTCTGAAGTTGGTCAAAGCAGTCTATTTTCCCTATGAAAGAATAATGAGCTCAGAGGAAGGAAATGATATTCCTCAAAGATCCATTTACTCATGTAAGTGTAAACCCAGGCTTAATTTGTGGCAATTGCCACTGTGGTGCTTGCCTCCCTTCCCACCTGAAGCTGTTTCCTCTCTTCTCTATTGCTGTGAAAATATGTTACCTGTCTACCTGTACGTTGTGTGACTGCCTACATGTCTTGTCTGAATTTTTTCATCAAAGGCACAAAGAACGGATGAGCAAGTGTCACAGGTTTCTCCTCGTGTTAGGACCCAGCTTCCTGTTAACAGACGGGACATCTCACAGGCTGACATGAGGCCAGGAGAAGCCCACTTCTCCCACAGTCCATGACCCAGTCTGAGAGGGAGAAAACATCAGACAAATCAGATCGAAGACACGGAAACAAAGCAAATCTGAGACCTTATCACAGACAGGGGATGACTCTGGAGATGATGATGACAAAATGCAAAGCAGGCTCCTGGGTGGGATGCAGGTTGCAGAAGAGGGAATGGATGGGAAAAGCAGTGAAATTGAAAGGAAAGCGTCCTGGGGAGGGTGCTGCACTAATGTTAAGTCTCAGCCTGACATACACCAGGTTACCGCAGACGTCTCCTCTGGGGGAAGCCCGCGGAGCCTGTGAGGTTCAGGTCATTCTCTCTAATGTCTTTGCTGTCCCTGGGCAAGTGTGATCATGAAGAGTGGCAATAACAAATCAAGGAGACCCAGACCCTTACAGGTGCCTTAGGTCTGACTGGGGGTGAGTTTGAGGTCACTGGATCACTCAAGGTTCTCCTTATTTCTGATTTACTCTAGATGCAGTCGTAATAGTAAGTCCACAATAAATATAGTGGTGTTTTCAATCTTATACAGGGTACAAACAAAGTTATTGTTAGCTTACAGTCCTGGGCTGATCCATGCACGGCTTACATCTTGTAAAATGATCTCTGGTTCTGTAGCTGCCACTTTCAGGCACATTCTCAATCCTTATTCACGGTTCTTCCCTCCTTCCCTCCAGGTTACAGCCCCAAATTCTTGCAAAGAAACCCCACAGCCTTGGGCAAGAGCTCGGCAGCTTTATCTTATTTCATTCTCACCACCGCAGGAGGTAGACAGATAGACCCTATTATCTGCAAGGGAAAGGCAAGATCCCTTTTTAATGATCCCAGCCATCGAAGGACTTGGACAACTGAGAAGTGGGGAAGGGTCAGGTGGTATTCACAGGCTCCAGAGGCAGAGGGGAATGGAGAGGGGAGGAAGTGAGCCGCAGGCAGGGGGCCCCGTATCTTGCCTTTGTCTGTGAGAAGGTCTCCTGATGGAGAATCAGCTCAGATGAAGGTGGCTGCTCAATCTGGAGAGAGGGGGACCCTGGATTGGGGTGCAAAGGGATTAGAGCTTGTAGCTTCTGTCCAAACAATGCAGCCTTGAGTGAGTAGCACAGATAAACACTGACGTGGAGCCTGAGCTCAGCCTTCCCGAGTGGTCCAGGAATGTACAAAATAAAACTGTGGCCATCGTCAGCAATTGGAAGTCAGCTCTCTCACTTTTATCTCGCCGAGGGGAGAGAATGAATCTGGTGCTGATGTCTTAGGAGGAGGTGATTTCAAACCAGACGTCAGAGGCAAATACGTCTGAATGAACGTCTAATCCCCTTTTCCTCCACGTGTGGGAGGGACCCAGGGCTGGGTCAAGAAAGCACAAGGATGTTTTTATCCAAGAAGAGCCTGGAGTGTGGGGCATCCGCTCTGCCTGGGCACTGACATTCAGCAAACACCACAGGTATTTTACACCTGGCAGAGCCCTCCTCTCTGATCAACAGAATGGGCCAGGGTGATCTATCTCACAAAGAACAAACTCATTTCCATCGAACAGAAAAGCCTGAGCAAGAAGCTGGAAAGGAAAGCAAAGGCCCGGGTTGGTCTTTCTGTTCAAAGCACTGTGGTAGTCTCGGCTCCGTTTCCCTGAATTATGCGGTGCACACGAGTAATTGCTGTCTCAAAGGAAACTTTACCGATCACAGTGCCACATCACTTGGGTGAGTCTAGCTTTTACCCTTTCCAGACAGTGGCTTGCATTGGGAAAATGCTAATGGGGACAGCAAGTGCTGTAACTGAAGGCAAGGGAAGGAGCGGCTGGGCATCTGGGGTGTGTGGATCGAAGCTTGCGGAGTTCGGACCAAAGCTCCATGTGGCCGACATGCCTGTAATTGCAGAAAGTTCAGGGTGGCATTTTGCTGATGTGCCTAAAATTGCCTGAAATAGTCTTCTGGGGGCTGCTGGATTCGGTTTGACAGCAGTTAAGGTATGAGGGCCAATGATCCAGCTGAAATCTTCTCCAAGGCATTTTGATACCCGAACTCCCTTGCAAAGGCACCTTAATTGTTCCCACATTCTTCAATTGCTCCATTTAGCAGGGTCCTGTAAAAGGTCATTAACCAATCACTAAAAATGGAAAGTTTTACATTTTGCTTGCTTAACAAAACACTTGCTTAACAAAATATCTCCCATTTAATTTTAGATTAGCTGATACCAGGGTGCCTTCTGCTAGCAGGCAGTCAGTCTCTTTAATTGTACTTTGGGAGATGTATCTGTTTAGCCCCAGGTCGATGGGCAGGGACCTAGAAAAGAAAGTGGTCCTTGGTACAGCACTGCAAGAGATCTAAGTTGAATGTATCGACTTTGAATGGTGAGGATTCAAGTAGTCCATCTGCAGCTTTGATTTCAAGTTTGGGGAAGGGAGAAGCCTTATGCAAATGACGAAAGAACTATCAAGTGTGGCCAATGTTTATAAATACACACACAGCAGAGAGGGATGTATGCAACTTGAGATTCAATTATACTATGATGGTATCTAATGATCTCCATGCAAAGATAAACAGCAGTGTCCTATCTCAGCAGTCTCCAACCTTTTTGACGCAGGGGACAGGTTTTGTGGAAGACAATTTTTCCACAGATGGGGCATCTAGGAGTAGTTTCCAGGATCTTGTTGACTTTTCAAAGAAGTTCTCCAGTGACGTGTTTCATTTGTTTTTCTCATTTTGGGCAGGGTTAGCTTGTGGGCTAACAAACACTGTGACCGAAACAAAAGCTCAGCGTGGGAAACAAACATGGATGGAAGTGGTAAATAACATAAGGGGACCATGCGGAGCCTCACAACCTGACGTCCAATGCAGCCTTACAGTGGAAGCCCATCAACTCACTGGTGACTCTCAAGCCTGCCAGACGCAGCTCACTTGTCACTTGATGTTCACTGACAGGGCCTGACACAAGCCTGCAGTAGTTGCTTCATCAGGGTCTCTTTGCAGTCGGATCCCTTTGCTAACGTGAATCAGTACTTGCAGCCACTCCCCAGCACTTGCGTCACTGTCTCAGCTCCACCTCAGACCATCAGGCCTTAGGTTCTCATCACGAGCTGCAGCCTCGAGCCTTTGCAAGCTTGCTCATTTGATGCCAGGGTTTGTGGAATCTACAGCTGCTTATCTGATAGGAGGTGGAACTGAGGGGCAACGAAAGAGACAGGCAGTGGCTGTAAATACAGATGAAGTGTCAAGCACTGCTGTGTGGCCCAGTTCTTAACAGGACACGGACTGGTATGGGTCCATGTCAGGTTGTGGCCCACAGACTGGAGCCTCCCGTCATACCTTATTGATGTATCAATCTAGCACATGATTTCTCAAGTTCAGGCCAGGAACTTGAGCGCTATGGATGGTTTCATCCTTTGTGGTACTGAGCTATCCCTGTACCGTGGCTGTAGAGCAGCATGCCTGGCGCCTTCCCAGGGTGCCCCCACCTGCCCTGTTTCCAGTCATGTGAAAATGCCCCATCTTGGTTGAGAATCACTGGCTGAAGATCACCAAGTTAGGCTTTGCCTAGGTGATATTGCAAATGGTTCAGATAGCAAGATAAAAATACAAAACAGTGCAATGCGACCTACCATGTCCTTCCCTTTCAGGCAGTAAAAGCATATTTCTGGGCATGCGTGGTATCTTTTCCTTTTCATAGAGACGTTCAAACATGGGCACCTTTACAGCTACGTACTTGTAAGGACCTGTTTTATCATTGATTTTTCATAATTCTTTTTTTAAATTAGAAAACAATAAATAGGATAAAGGAATGCAACTAAAGGGGGTGAAGACGTCAGCTGGCCAAGAGTAAAATCCCTGCCTTTCACGTTCCCTCTGTACAGCCTGATGTCAAGGGCAGAATAGCCGAGGCTCAGAACTTGGGCTCTAAGGCTGGCAGACAAAGGCCCAAGATTTGGCTTCAGTGCTTGGTACTCCGGGTGGGTTTGGGACACCTTCCCACCTCCTGGATGCTCAGCTCCCTGTTTCTTTATAGGGGAAAGACACCCTCCTCCTCCTCCTGGCCTGGTTGTAGAGCCAGAGGAGTAACTCGGTTGGAGTCATTCAGCTGACCAGACAGGGAGGAAATGGGCATGCTGCTCACTGGTGGCTGAGGTTGTGGCTTTCATTGATGCTGCCGCAGGACTGCCCCGTGTCTCCCTTCCTGCTTCTTCACCCATCTTCCCTGCGCTTCTGCGAGTCTTTGAGGAGCAAGACCCATGTCTTATCTCTGTTGCATGCTCTGGGCTCGGCTCCGGGCCTGGCCCAGCACAGAAGCTCCCTAGAGGCTTGCCAAAGCGCGGGAAAATGAATGGAAAAGGGAGGGGACAGCAGGGGAGGGAAAGTTGCAGTTTGGGTGTGGAGGAGCTGTGAGGGTCGAGAAGAACAAGCATAGCACTTCCCTCCCTGAGCATCTGAGCCTGGGACACCGGCTCAGTTCTAAACAAGGAGCAGCGTGGGTCCTCCTTCCCTCCTTAGGGCATACAGCTCAGGACCAGAACCACTTCTGTAGCCAGGGACTGTCCTCCCAGCTGGCCAATGGATTAGATTGCAGAAGCAGCAGTTCCTGAAAACAGGGAACACATTCACAACAATGCTCCAAAAATAAAGAGCAGGTTGATACTATAGAGGAGCACAGAAAATGACTTCCTTCAGATAAACCAGAAAGGGAGCAGCAGAGGGAATATTTTCTGTAAATGTGTTAGAACGATGTAGAGAGGCTTGCACGGGCTTGTGCAGTTTGTTTGTTTTTGTCTCCCTCACAAATGGAAATTACAATTATGAGGACTTTGCATGCACTGTTTTGTGTCTTGCAAAATTGCAAAGTACACGAGGAAAGCCAGTGAGATGCTGCAGGTTTTCTCTGTTCTTCTGGAATCCAACACTGAGCAGAATTCTTAGCATTAAAGCTGCAGGCAGGAGGAGGCAGCAGCAGGAGGGAATGTGCTCCCCAAGCAGAAACAGGGGAACAGAGCCCCTTCATGTCACCAGCCCCAGCAGGCACGGTGCACAGCACACAGCCCCTCTTCTCCAAGCCCACCTTACTTCTTCCCTGTTCCAAGAAGATGGGTCACATCCTGGGGCCTTCAGGAGTCTTGAGGTGATTACCAGCAACATAAATATTCCAGCAAGATCGAGCCTCTTTTCTCTCTCACTTTCTCTGTAGCTCGCTATGGAAGGGGAGCACCCAGGGGTAGGCATTGGATTTCTTGCAACTCTTGCAAACAAGCAGTTGTTTGGGAAAGGGAGTCCCTTACCTGATGTTTGGTCATGAATAAGTAAGAGATGCGGCATCTTAGAGGAATAAGATGGTTTCTGTTCAGGAAATTTGAATGGGTTTGAATCTTTTATCTGCTCTTTGGAGTATGTGTGTGTGTGTGTGTGTGTGTGTGTGTGTGTGTGTGTGTGTGTGTGGTGAATATTGCACATTAATTATCCTTTGTCTTCTCTGCTTTTGACTGGAGGCTCATTACCTTCCAGAATAAGATCCCAGATTTAAGTGTAGTTAAATTGAACCCAACAATCATTATTGACAGCGAGAGTCTCTTTCTAAAACTTCACAATCGATCAGGTGTCACATTCCCCCAAACCAACCTATGCATTATAAATCACAGACACACAGAATTAAAATAGGAATAGTTGTTAAAACCAGCAAGGTCACTTCCTGTGGCACAGCCTCCAAACTATACATTGACACTCAAAGCCATTTTCCTGGAATAGATATTAGAAATCTTTTGTGCTGTTATGTAAGGTTGACTAGAGGGTAGTATTTTTAGGGTCAAGAGAGAAGTAATGATTTTCTTATTAATATTTTCATTATCAGTATAGTTACTCTGAGAATGTAAACTATATTTTCATGTGAATCAATGAACACATTTTCATCCTAAGTTAAAGGATAATAAGTAGATTTGGTGCTGTATATTGAAAGTTGTAAGTTGTTCCATACTTGTTTAACAAAAATGCAGAACAATTAAGTGAATTGCTTAAGAACAAACAGCTAGTCAGTGAGAACCAGCTTAGAATCCCCTTCTCCCAAGAGAGTGTTGATTATTTTGCTCTTGATCAAGAGGAGAATCTGATGCCCAGGAGACAAAGGCGTCACGAAGACGCCTCTGCTACTTAAGCTTTGCTCTTCATTTTCCTGTTACCACTTCACACTGTGCTAACAGCTTTCGGGTCTGAGGGAACCCTGGCAACTTGGAGACACACACACACACACACACACACACACACACACACACACACATGTTTGTGTCTCCCTGTTTCCACTGGCTGCGATGCATTTCTTTGTTTTCTTGACCAATTTCTGGGTGTACCGTTCTCCAGACCAAAGTGAATGGATGGAGGGGGTGGGCATTTTACTATAGCTGAGAAGCACAAGTCAGATCATTTGATCACTGGGACCCACTAGACTTCTTCTGGAGAACTTCAAGGAAAGTGACGTGACTGAGACAGAATTTTATTTCATTAATTACATCCGGAAGGTGTGGCCTAGCCTTTTATTGCACCCCCAGGAAGGTTGACAATGAGTTTACGGATGGAAATATACAGACATCACCTTCTCCAGGCTCTGTGTGTTGATTCTCTTGCGTGGGGCCAGTGGCCGCCTCTAGGAGTGGAAGTGAATCATTAAACAAGGTCTAGGGGAAGCAAGGCCAGTCGGGTGCAGGGAGCAGCCCAGTGAACAGCAAGAGGGCTCAAATTTCTGCCCTGACTATTGCTGTCAGCGGAGGGCATCTAGTAACACTGAGTGCAGCCCAGCTCAGCAATCAATTTGTGAAACTCATCAATCAGTTTCCTCTGAACCTGGTTCTATTACTGTCTTGATCTTATGTTTTGCTCTACAAAGAAAAACCTTAGAATGATTACAAATGTCAGCTTTTCCCTCAGCTGCTATGTCTACAAACAATTGCTGTGGACCTAAATCGATGAATTTGACCTGACTCATTTACTCACTTATGTAGGGTGTCTGTACTGAGCATGAGCCCAGCGTTGAGTCAAGGCCTGAAGCAGGCCATCATCAAGGCTGGGGAAATGTTCCCAGTGACTGTTGAAACCTTGACCTGCAGGTGCACCAAGAGTGGGGGTCAGGCCCTGTGAGACTGTGTCACAGTGGCTTTGGAGCCAGCAGGATAATTGGGGAAGCTTTCCCTTCTGAGGTTTCTTGCTAAGCAGCTACTTGTAGGTGAGAAGGGCAAGGAGGCCAGGCAGAACACCTCAGCCAGAGGGAAGGGAAGATGTGGATGCTTTTACTATAAGCAGGGAGCATTTGCATCTGAACACTCAGTTCTTTGTGTTTGCTGTGTCAGAGATGAGGTCCCATGAAGTTGTACAGGAGAGACATGTGGCTGTGCTTGGACAAAGCTGGACTCCCTAGGTATGAGCCGAGCCTCTGATTTGTTATCACAATGTGACCTTATCAAGCTCATTTGTTTAACAGATCTATAGAGCTCTAAACTAGGGGTGCAGTAGCAAGCCCCCTGCCCTCAGGAAGGTAAAAGAGGGAAGGGGAGGGTTGTCACTGATAAAGCAACACCAGGGCAGTGACGTTGCAAGCGGTGCATCCTCAAGGGGACAAGAGGACATGTATATCTGAGGAGGTGACCTTGGACCTGAGATGTGCAAGAGGAGGAGTCTCTCATGTGAGGGGTGCAGAGAATGTTAAACGGCAAACAGGACCTGTGAGGTCTGTCTGACCAGCAAAAGTCATGGCAGTCAGCTGCAGAACCTGCGAGGGTCACCAGACAGACTGGTTTGACTTGTGAAATGCCTCAATGACCGAGTCCCTCCTGGGCCCACCCCTCACTGGGTCTGACTGTAGCCAAAGGGGACTCAGTACAACAAACAAAAGTGCAGCAGCCTTTCCTCTGATGTTTGCACCCTGAACACAATAAGCAAGGGCAGGAGAAAGGGGGGGGGAAGAAGACGGAGGGCACAAGCAGGAGGACAAGGAGGAAAGAATTCTGGGAGTTGGTTGGGCAGCAATTGAGATACACTTAACACTACAGAGCTGCACAATTAAAATAGTTAAGATGGTAAGATTTATCATAATAGGAAAAGCTTTCAGCAGTGTTGTACGATTTTCATCTCTTTCATCTCTTCGGTTAATTCCTAAGTGTTTTATTCTTTTAGATGCTACTGTAAATGGAATTGCTTTTGTAGTTTCCTTCTCAGATTGTTCCTTGTTAGTGCACAGAAATGCAGCTGATTTCTGTGTGTTGACTTTGTATCTTGATGTTTTGCTGAGTTCATTTATTACTTCAAAGAGTTTTGGGATGGAATCTTTAGGGTTTTCTACACTTAAGAGCATGTCTGTGAACAGACAGAATTTTGCTTCCCCTTTTCCCATATTTTCTTTTATTTCCTCTTCTTGACCAAGTGTAGGGTTAGGACTTTCAGTTCTTTGTAGGACAGAAGTAGCAAAAATCAAACCCATCAATCAATTTCCTTGTCATAGTTCTGAAATTAGAGGGAAAGCTTCCTGCTTTTCACCACTGAGTAATACATCTGCCTGAGATTTTCATCATGACTTGTTACATTGTTTTCTTGTAACCCCAGAATGGTGAGCGATTTTTTTTCTTTTTTATCATGAAAGGGTGTTGAATTTTTTCAAAAGCTTTTCTTCATTCATTGAGGTGATCCTATGGTTTTGTCCTTCATTCGTCAGTGTGAAGCCATTCCCTGATCTAATTTCAGATGTTGGAGTATCCTCGTTTGTATCATTTTAGTATGAGGGGTGTGTGTGTGTGTGTGTGTGTGTGTATGTGTGTGTGTGTGTTATTAATTGCTACCAGAAAGTTGTTAGGATTCACAGTGGAACTAGCTGGCACTGCCCCACCTAAGGAGAGAGGGAAACTCTTTGCATCTTTTTCAGGTCTTCTGAGAGTCAGGAGAAAGCGTCATCTCAGCGCTCTCCCGTTTTGACAGTTAATCACGGCATGTCAGCTTGAGTGGGTTAAGCAGATTTACTAGCAGATCAGCAAAGTACAGTTCTAGCTGTGTCTGTGGAATGTTTGCACAGATGATTGGCGTCTAGGCTGGCAAACTAAGGGGCAAAACCTATCTCAGTTGTGGGCAACGCCAACCAGTAGGCTTGTAGCTGGGAGCGAATGAATGGGGAAAGAGAAGGAAGTGGTTCACGTTTCGAAGAGCTCCAGTCTGCAGAGCAGGGCTGTCCTTTGTTCCCGTCACCTTTGGAGGTCCTTCTCCAGTTACCTCAGCTGGCAGTGCAGACCACACCAGCGACTCTCTAATAAGCTTCCAGGCCCAGGGCCTTGGACTGGGGCTGGAGCCTTGATTCCTCTTGTTCTGCAGCTCTCCTCTTCTCAGCCTGAGCCCCTGCTGGGTCCTTCAGGCTCCAAGGGCAGGCGGCCACTGTGCATGCCCCTGCATCTGGTCCTTTAAGACGACCTAGTAAATGCCCCTGCATAAATGTCTCTGCAGTGTCTGTTGATTCCACTCCTCTTGAGAACCCTAATAATACAGCCGTCTAACACTGTCCCGTCTGGCTAGTCTCCTGAGGAGTCTTTGCCACACTATCATGTCAAGCTGGGCTGCCAGAGCATTCCTTGGTCTCCCTTATTTTATGTAGAAAGTTATTATTTTACTATGAGTGGTTATGGTTTTTATTCATTTTATATGCATTACTCTTTCAAAGAAAATTTTGTAAGTGGCAAAGACAAATCAATTAGAAAGAGTTAACTAAATAATATGGTTTGTAGTTACGCCAGCTGCGACATTACCACTGTTGTTTCAATTCCAGACCCAGGTTACACTGAGACAGGTGTCTTGATTTGGGCCTTGGGGGAATAATTCCCAGTGTTCAGGTGTCTCCACTCAGAGTGAGAATTTTTTGACTGTGCTGCACCCCCCTAAGGCATGCAGGGCATGAAGGGGAGGTTGTGGTTTTCAGCATGAACTCAGACAGAGATGTTGGGCTTGTGCAGTCTCCTGCCAAAAGTGAGTCAGTGGGATGCCTGTGCACCAGGGTCCGGGAAAGGGCAAGATGTTGTCCAGTTAGAGCTGTATGACTCAGGTACAGGTAGCCACCGCTTCCTAGAAGCAGCCTGGGGACCGAGAACCTAAGCTTTTTAACCTTTGGAAATGTTTCATTATTAATATTAATACTAGCTCACATTTCTCTGGTTTGGAAGATAAATATGAAACCATCAAACACTACATTGTTTTCTAAATTGAAAATTTATGTACAGCTCTCACTCTCTCTCTCTCTCTCTCTCTCCCTGGGAGGTAGAAGGGAAGGAGCTACAGAGAAAGCAAAAAAGAGAGACAGACAGAGATAGTCAGATAGAGACACAGAGAGACAGACAGAAATGGACAAAATCCAGGGAAGGAGCCCTGGGTGGCTTTTGACCCCCATGACAAATGTGTGAGATAAATAGCTCAAGGGAGAAAAGATTTATTTTGACTCGTGTTTCTGAGGCTTTAGTCTACGGTCAGCCGGTTCCGAGGCAGAGATATTGTGGTAGGAAGTGTGGTGGAGAACAGCTGCTCAGTTCACACAGCCGGGGAGCAGAGAGCAGGGCAAATGCCAGAGAAAAATACACACCCTCAGAGCCATGCCCTGCGACCTGCCTTGTCCACTCAGGACCCCTCCCCAGTACACCCACTGAGGAGCTGTGATTGCATCGATGGATTAATCCAGTCAATCAAGTTAGAGCTGTCATGAGCCATTCAGTCCCTCCTTCCAAAACCATGAAGACTCTGGGGAATACTTTGGATCCATGAAAGGACAAGGGACAGGAGAGGGAGGGAATCAGGAACTCCCAGGGGAGATAGGCAGGGGGACACTGAGCAGGTAGTGGAGATCCCAGCTCACCACCAGCTTTTTTTATCCTTCTGCTACAGGCAGAGCAACAGTCATCCTCATGCGTACCAGGGCAGCTCAGGCCCAGAGTCCAATTTTTGGCATTATGTCTCAACAGCTGTAGAACATTTAAACCATTTAAGTATTCAAATATTTTCTTTTCAGGAAATTTTCTCTGGGGCAATAATTAACTAAGCATACAGAAGTACAGGAAGAGAGGTATGATTATTCTTCCAGCAGAATCATAAGAAAGAAGCAAATGTGTTAATGGGAAACAGTTAAACCATATTTCTATATCACAAACTTCAAGTTCATCTTGGATCATGGTTGCTCAACCTGAGAAGCCCAAAAAGGACTGCTTACCTGAGTGTTTTCTTAACTTTTAAAAACAAAGCTAGTGCTTAAGCCTAGTCCCAAAATAATAAATGTGCGAAATCATGCTGCTTGTATGCTCCTTATATAATTGTTCAAGGACAAATTAAAATACACGATCGTTAACACGGAGACAGTTTTGTCTGTGTACTTTGGAGGTTCTCTGGGCAGTCACCGGTGGTGAGTTCTACCCCAGGGAGGTGTGAGTTATGACTGCACCTGCTGTGCCTCCCCATGGTTACTGACATGTTGCTACGGCTCCATGGTTACTAATAGGGATGAGACTGGGCTGCAGATAGTGCTGAGAACTTGCCATGTGCAGGGAAATACAGAATGTGTAAGTTCTCACAGTGGTTTCATAAATGAAAATTAGCAGATCACAAAATACTGTCTGTGTTGTTATTCCATTATTTTAAGAGAGGCCATCTCTTTCTCTCTCTCTCTCTCTCCCTACACAAACACACACACACACACACACACACACACACACACATACACATACACACACACACACACACACACACAAACACACACATAGGAACACAAGGAAGGATCTGAGGAGGAGAAATCTCAAGTATTTGATACTCTCTGCATAGTGAGACTATGAGTGATTTTTAACTTCTTTTGTATATATACATGTTCTAATTTATTCAACACAAGGCTGTACAAAATGTGTTAATTAAAAAAACAAAAATTAAATACAATCAACAAGAGCAGCATCTTTTAGAACATTATGTGAGGTTGAAGGGGTGCAGCAAGCTGCGTCCCCACTTCTGTTCTATTTGTGTGGAGCTGGTGGGTTATAGAAGACTTTATGGGATGGCAGTCAGCTTCTGCTACTTGGAGACACTATCAAGTTCTTCCTGTCTGTCTCCCTCACGTGGACGGAGCAGAACAGCCCTGAGTTAAGGGCTTCCTTGCACTGATCTTGTTGCTGCATCACTGGTAGAGTCTGAGGAGGTCCTGGAGAGGAGATGGGGGCCTCAGTTCACCCCTTCCATGGGAGAGGTTGTAGGTTTGTTGACTTAAATCATAGAAAAGAATTGTGTGGTATTTCAGTGGGAGGCACAGGAAAGTTTACCAGGCAGAGAAAAGTACAAATTCAGAAGCGAGAGCAGCAGCTCAGGGAGAGATATGGGAACCACCCTCAGGTTAGAACGCAAACCATTTGCATGTGTTGGCAGTTAGGGCTGCTCCCCGGGGAGGATTGACATCTGCAGGAGGGAGGTGTGACTCCATAATATGGGGCGAAGGCCCAGGCCAGATCTATCAGTGGAAAGCACAAGCTCAGTGATTTACAGACTTATTGTATTTCTAACACACTCAGTAAATTTTGGATTGCGTCTCCTGGAAGGGGTGGAGGGTAGTGTAACCTCGGTTAACTCTGTGTGCTAAAGCTGTAGTTCTCTTGAAAGTACGAATTTAAAATCTTTATTTTCTTTGTCTCCTGTCCACCTATCTTCATTTCTTCTCTGCTACTTCAGTTGCACCAACTTTCCTGCAAACACACTCTTTGTCTGTTAATAAGGAGAGAGGTCCGGGGGGAGAAAGCTCCTTCCTGGTTTGCATCAACACTGTCTTGTAAGTGGTCTCTCCAGCTCACTGCCTGAGAGTGACACAAAGCTGCCCAGGATACCCTTAAACTGCTTTCTTTGCTTAATAGCAGAAAGTGGCAAAACAGAATCTCAGCAAGACCTCCTTTTAAACTCTCACCAGGACACGTGAAAACTGTCAAGGGACGCCAATATGCATTCTGTGTTTGAAAAGGAGAAAAATTACAAAGGGAATTCTAGGAGCCAAAGTACCTGGAGGGAAAGTGACTTAATGACTTTCCCCTTGTTCTGGAGCCTATCCTGCTTCCCACGGGAGCCTAGGGCCCATTGGTCACCAGGGACTGCTACGAGGAGAAAAATGGGGCTGTGAGGGCGGTCCCATCTGTAATGCTCTGTGCCTGCATTCTCCCAGCCCTGGTGCTGGCTGACAGCTGTACCATTTCTGCTCTTTTTCAAGAAATGAATATTTATGCTTTTAGCAAATCCCTAGAAGTTAGTCTTGCTTAGGTAACTATTGTGGCAGGATACAAAGGAGGTCCCCAAGATTCATTCCTCAGTGGGCCTGCCCCCTGGGAACCTCTCCTTTTCAGGGATGGTGGGGTCTCCTGTTAAGAAAATGAGGCATTAGTCCTGTGATCAGTGTTTTTTTGGGGGCAAAGCTGAAGGAATTTTGCACATGGTGGAATTGAGGTTCCTGATCAAGCATCTTTGAGTCCATCCAAGGCAGCCTACTTTAGAAGGCGCTGATTTGATCACACAAGCCCTTAAGAAATATTGAATAGTTGAAGCTGCACAAGATCAGAGAGACTCACGGTATCAGAGACTGTCTCTCCTGCTGGCACGGAAGAGGTGAACACCATGATTTTGACAGCTTTAAGGAAATGATTCTGCTAACAGCCTTGAGCTAGAAGGGACCCTGAGCCCCAGAAGAGAGGCCAGCTCTACCTCACAACTAATCTTAAATTCTGGAGCCTGCACAGAGCAGCAGGTTAGGTCAAGCATGTGCTCGGGAGCCCCAGAAACTGTGATATAACATGTGTGCTGTTTTGAGCCATTGGCTTAGGGGCAACTTGATACACAGCCTGGTTGGTCCATGCGGTGCTGCTTGCTTCTCTTGATGGAAATTGATGTGTTGGCCAAAGCTGCTTCATCTCAGCTGGGCAGAAGTCTGTTGCTAGCCCACTGGGCTCTGGGCTGCAGCCCCCTTTAGGACAGTGAATAAACACTGCATTTCTGACTTCACGGAATGGCTTAGTTTTTGGATGTCTTGGTTAAGGACCTGTAAGCTCTCTCTGCATAATGAGAATGAAGTGTAAGAGGAATTAAGTGGTTAGCAGATTTTTTTTTTATTTTTTTTATTTTAGAAACATAAAAGTACAAAAACATATTGACAAACAGACACCAATTATCATAGAAAATAGTACAATCACAATTTTTAAGGATGTCTACCTGCTGGGGATTGATTCTACATTCTTTGCCTCTTCACATTTGGAAGGACAACTATGCAGCACACTGGCATTAGCAGGCACTGGTGGTTTATCTTCCTGAGCTGACCGTCGGGTGATGCAGTTTTATAATCCTAGTGGACTCCACTGCACCCCAGAGCATACACAATCATCATATTTGTTTAACTCTAGAATATGTAATGTTTCTGTATGGTATATTTTATCTCTTTTTCATTTTTGCTTACATATTCTATTTGCTGTCCTAGTCCTTGTTCTCAATGATAAATATTTATTTTAAAAAGGAACATGCATTGGAAAAAGAGTGATCAATTACATTTTGTCTTAAACATAATCCCAAATCACGCATATGTCAGAGGGAAGCTATTTACACAAAGGAGCCACACAGCTGGTTCCTCACCTCTCCTAGCATTTTAGCCTCTTCTGTTCCTTTGTTTTAACGGAAGCAAAGAATTTCTCATTTCATAATAAGCTGGATATTTGGAGGCACGTTTTAGCTATTTTCCTTTATCCGTGGGCACCTTCTCACCCAGCCTTGGTCATGTACATCCTTGCTCAGGGGACATCCTTATTCACCTTCTGACACATGATTCTGAGCAAACCCCTGCCTGGTACACGGCAACCCCGGCTCAGGACTCTGCCTGGACAGAGAGGCGGTTCTTGCCCAGCCAAGCACAGAGTCTAAGTATAAATACTGGGACTTCAGAGATGATTTGTAAATCTTTAGCATTTTAAAAAAAGAAACAGTGGTGCCCATACAAGTGCTGTAAGCGTATCTTCAAGTTGGGAGGCTAAGTTCAGTCTCTTAGGAAGAAACAGAATTGTTTTTGTACTGGGAATTGATCTCAGGACCCTGTGCTTGCCAGGCAGGTGTTTGTGCCTCTGAGCTACATCCCTGGCCAAAACAGACTTATTTTAGAACCACCACTTCTCACCTTCCTCTTGCCTCTCACCTCTGATTTTGGAGCAGCGTTTGGAAAGTAAATTAAATTTTACTTCAGAGACTCACTTAGGGCTGATGGAGATGACTCTGATCCTGCCTCTCTGGAGTATAAAGTGCCAAACCCCTGTCATCAGTTGAATTAATTTAAGTGAACATGAAAAAAAATGAGTCCCCATAAGGACTTCTGTGAGAGCCACATACCAGGAGCTGTGTGTTCCAGGAAGCATGCAGAGACGCGGGGTGTCTGGGCATTTCTAATGGGTGGATCTTACACTGTAACCTGGCCCTCAAAGAGCAGATCCTGTGTAGTTTGGAGGGGATGCTGGAGCACTTCAAGTTCACAGAAATTGAGTCAGCCAGTTCAGAGTAATAACGATTGATCCTTATCAAAAGCCCGCAAATCATAGCGACCAGCAGCAGCAGCAGGGGCCTCACTAACACCATGGATGCCCAGGTAAAGTTTCTAACACTGATGCCCACACTTGCAGAGGAAGGTGTGCACACAGTCACACCACAGCATGCAAGACAGAGGGCATCCAGACTGCAGGGGTGAGGAGTGGTACAAATCCAGCTCTGATTCCTTCTTCTGCCACCTCCTAAACAGATCACCATGAAACCCATCACTCAGAGTCCTATTCCTGAACTTCCAGTGAGAGTTAACCAAAATGCTCTATGGTCAAGAGACTGGAACTTGTGAGGTTTTTACAAGAATAAAGTGTAACTTGGATTCTGTTACAGTTGATACATTGTGTCAACTTGGAGAGTCTGGAGGTTTGGCTGAGTAACTCAGCAGTTGTAGATCTTGGGGTGGAAAGGACATGCCCTTACCCTTGTTGTTTATTGTGTTAATTTGGAAAGTTTAAAAGGTTAACTATGTGATTCAGCAGGAAGCCAGGGTGCTTCCTTTGTATACATCCTGAGCCTGTGGAAGAGGAGGGCATGGAGACTGTGTGAGAGCTACATGCCCCCTGGGTGGGGGCAGGCTGTTTACAAGGTAAAGGAGAGAAAGAGTCTGCTTGCCTGCAATTCCACACATTTGCTGGTTGTTTGCTGTCATGGACGTTTGCCCTCCACCATGTGCTACTCTGCCTCAGAACTAGCCAAATATGGACTGAAACCTCCACAAACTGTAAGCTAAATAAACCTTTCCTTCCTTCATTTTGGGTGTTGGGTATTTTGTCTCAGCACCGAGAAAAAAGTAACCAAGACAGATTCCAATATCTTTCACCTAAGGTGCGTACTACTATTATCCAGAAGTCTTAGAGAAACAGCTGATCTGGGACTAGGGCAAGAAATATACAGGAAGCACCCACAGCATCTTGAAGAGCTTGAAAATGAGACTGTCCTTAAATTTAACAACAGCACCTTCAATTTTAAGATGTCACATTGGAAAGACACAGGACCCAGAAGCCAGTGAAAAGTCATCCATTGATTTGCCACAGCCAGAGTAATTAGAACAAAATAACCGCAGATGAAAATAAACACCCTTGAGTCCAAACTTATGTAAGTATATATTGAATAAATAAGTTGGGAATGGTAAACCAGTTTTATGTACACAGAATTCCAAATAATTTAGATAATCCACTCTCAATGAAGTAGAGTATAAATCCCCACTCTTTCAGTGTGGGCAAAGAGTACAGTCTAGGGAGGGGAAAAATGAATAAATTCAGTGGAAAAACTTGACCTAAATTATCTTAAGTCAGGTGGTCAAGGTCACATCTACCACACCCTTGGTACGATGCAATGGGAACAGCCTTTACCACTGTAATCTTCCTCTCAGAACCAATAACCATAATCTAGCCATGGCAAACACACTCCTCTCCAGGGAAATTCCATCAAATATCTGACCAGTCCTCCTCATAACTATCCAAATCATCAAAAACAAAGACAATCTGAGAAGCTATCATAGCCAACAAGAGCCTAAGGAGGTATAACTGCTGAATGTAATGTGATATGTAGAAAATCTGGTGACATGTAGACCTCAGTTAATAATACTGTATTGACACTGATTTAGCAATTGACTTTATGACTAATATACAACACTAATGTAAGTTTTTAATAACAGAAATAGTAGGGAATGTGGCATATGTAAACTTTATAGGATTTTCATGTTTCTTAAAACCTAAAAGTTTATTTAAAAAGACAGTGTAATGTTTTGGACGTGTTAGTTGAGTTACCCTAATAGAACTGTATTCAAATTAGATGACTGCTTTTTCTTTGGAAATCATATTCATTTGGAGGTGAGAGCCTGGGAGCTATTGTTATGTGATATCAAGGTGAATTTTATGGCCTTCATTCTTGAGATGTTTTATTACAATGCTCTCCCAGTGGTGAGACTGAGGCTGGCCACTGTGATATTTCTTGCTTGAGGCCATCCTTGCGCTATGTGACAAAAGGGTAGAAGAGCGCTTCGGTTAACATGACCATCTCTTTGATGCAGAAGTTGAAGAAGGAAATACTTAATGAAGAAATTCTGCATGCTCCTTCCTCTTCATACTGGTTCCCACCTTTACTCTTAGGCATTTCTCTGCTCCTTCCAAGGCCATCAGGTAAGATGGAAAAACTGCATTATGCTGGATGGCAATTTATAAATTGCAAAGCATGCTGGGGCCTGTTATTCATTATGTCCTGTCTTATCAAGCTATTAAATCGAGATTAAATACCTGGGTATGATAGTGTTGAACAATTACATAAATTATCGTGCCCATCATAACCATAGACACAACAGAAGGGGTTTGAAATGATACATTGAACACACTGTGCATGCGCTTTGACAAGTGGTCCTGTACTGAGGCTGAAGCTGGCTATGGCTGCGGTGGGGAAGATGCAAGATAGCCCTGCTGGGTCATGGCCATCACCTACAATGGGGAACTCAGCCATGTCTATCGCTGATGTTTTAGTACAGAGATGTCTTCTGGTGTCTGCATCTCCCTCCGTAGAGAAATGAGCCAGTAGATTTGATATTATCTGACTTTCTGCAAAGCAAATTTGCAGTTCCAAGTGCTGTAGAGAATTTTAATGTCCAATAATATATAGCAGAAGATTCCACCTGGGATAAGTTTGGGGACGTCAACTCCAGTTTCCCCCCAGAGATGGTTTATTAATACACACTCTGGTCTACGGGTTCAGGATTATAAATCAGATTCTATTTAATTCTGTTTAAATTGTGCTACTGTGTCTGATCCTATCTCTGTACAGTTTCCGAGTCTGCTGAGAACCTTCTTGAAAAGTATATGGAAAATGAAGTTCTGTGGCAATGTAATTTGTTTTACCCTTAGAAAACTACAAAAGAAAGAGAAGGCATCCTCACACCAACCTCTTTCTGTGTGCATTTCCCCTCCCAGCATGGCGCTTTCACTCAGCTCAGCACAAGAGGGAGGAGGCGTGGGCAGAGCAGGCGGTTCAATAAAGGGATCTGGGCTGTCCCTGGTGGAGAGAACCGACACTTTTCTTATCATTTAAAATAGATGATGGTTCATCTTGGAGCCATACCGAGCTCCGACTTTCAATTATTTATATCTGTGCATCCTTTGCACAAAGTGGCCCTGACTGCCTGGTGGTGGAGAAGACCAAGGCTGATGTGTGTGCAGAGCCCAGGACAGTCCAGCAGCTCTGCACCCCTTTTGCACTCCAGGGAGAGCTGGCCAAAAGAAGACTACAACCGAGTCCTCAGGGCACATATCCAAGTCCCTGGACTCTGCACTCCTGAGCGTGCAGTGACTCTGGAAAGGGGAATAAGCTGGTACCTCTTGGTATTGACCTTCTTTTCATTCACAATTCCAGGGTGAGGGCTGTACAACGTGACAGTAGGATCCAGACTCACAAGTGTAAACCAATGTATTAGGTTCAAGGATGCAAAACAATGAATTCCATCAGGCAGTGCTGTCTGCTCCAATCACCCATGGCAGCAGGAGGAGGTGTGACGTGGAGTTTCACCCCCTGTGTGTGGTTTCTCTTCCAGGTGTCATGGAAATGAACAGTGGAACGTGTGCCTTTCCCCAGGAAGGTTTTGTCCTTGGCAGCTTGTCCTGACCTGGCGGGGTGAATTTATCTCTGTCCGAGGACTCACAGATGCTGCTGAAAACTGAGATCCCAGAGGAAGTTTAAGGACAAGGAGAGCTTGAAAGTCCCCCAGCATAGCCAGCTTCACCCTGTGCCCTCTGTAGATGGGAAATCAATATTTGGGGGAGTTGCTGCTTAACCAGAATGACCTCTCTTCATTCTGTCCTGCAGGACGCACTCTCCAGGCCAGGAAAGATGGGCTCAGTAAAGGCACCTGAGCCCAGTGGGGTGAGCCCCATTCTCACCCCAGGAGCGTGCAGAGCAGAGGGGAAGGGAGTGTGCTGGTCTATGAGCCTGGGAAGAAATAAGCACATTTTGGCAGAATGTGCCCAAGCAAAGAGCTGCTACCACATGGAAGCCGGGACAAGGAGGTGTCCTGGTGCCACCTCCTGGTCTCCCCAGACCCCTGGCTCTCCTCTGTCCACTTGGTTTCATGACATACAGAATAAATTCTCCCAAGCCACCTCCAGTTGGTTTCAGCCCCCAGGAGCTCACTACTGCACCTTGCAGAACAAGCGTCTCCATTTGGGGATGGAGCCAGCAACCACCAAACCTGCAGCTGGGGAGGAAGGGGTCACCTCCGTCTGCAGGCCACTGACCACTGGCCCAAAGGGGCTGAGAGAAGGCGACCTCACCCCGCAGTGGGCTCAAGGACTCAGACTCTGTGAGGCCCCAGGTGGCCCCTCGCCCCATGGCTCTGGTTCAGGTTCGAGCTTGGAGCAGAGCTATGACATTAACGGAGCTGAAAGGAGGAGCTGGAAGTGGCTAACGCCTTTCTGTCCCCTCTTTCTACTGTCTGCCCTCATACGCAGAATAACCCAAGGGCGTGGGCCCATCTTTTCTTCTACTTCTTCAATTAATATTGAAGGCTATGTAGGACTCTGGGATGCCAAAAACCTGGTGGTGGTCCATACGGTCAAAACATGCCCCTCTGACACTGCACATCTGGAGCTGATGCTGTCTCTCAGCGAGCCCTGCCCTCCGCTTAGTCCCCAAGTGCAGTCATGTCCCAAGCTTACAACTTGCGCACTGTGACAAGCCTTATAGGTGTGGTTAGTGCTTTCGGTGCACGGCCCAGCTGCTAACCTCTGTTCTAAACAGGGGATGTATTTGTGTTTTAAGCCATTCTGTCCTCCAGCAGCCCTGTGAGGTAGACGCTGTCACCATCCCTACTTTGAAACAGGCAGCAGTTTGCCCAAGACCTATCAGAGAACAAATGGCTTAAAAGTAAGTAGAAAGACTTGAACAGGAATGGCTGGTTTTAAAAAGAATGTGCTGGGCCTCATGAAAATGCTCATGACAAAGGACTGGCCTTATTCCAGAGTAAGAGTCACCCAACCAAGGAACCCTCTTCGCACCAACCTCCTGCATCACTGAGAGATGCAGAACACAAAACAGAAAATAATCGCATAAACATTGGAACTGAATGTAAACTACAGGGCCAGCCAACTGTGTCTTGCTGCACTGAGAAGATTAGGCTGCCTTTCCCACAGCAGCCTGCGCTGAAAATTGCCGCCAATGTTTCAATAACTATTGAAGAAGTAGAAGAGAAAGATGGGCTCATGCCCTTGGGGTAGTTCTGCGTGTGATGGCAGATAGAAGAGAGACGAAACAGAAAGGCATTAGCCATTTCCAGTTCTTCTTATCAGGTCAATTAATATCATAGTTGTGCTCCAAAAATAATGATTCCTTTGTCCATGTGTCGGCTCCTCTATCCATCAGGGGCTGTGTGAGGTTTTATGGGCCAAAGGCAATAGTCTAGGTTTTTCTGAGCACACAGAGGTGACTCAGGATGGCATTAAATCCTGTCCTGAAGACCATAATTTAGCAGGGAAGAGTGAAGCCCTTGGGCAAGTCCAGCCTGGGACACTGGGAAAGTGTGTGCTTGGATGTGTGGGAGGATGCTTCCAGAATGCAGGGCAGCACAACCCACCAGGCACGTGGTAGTGGGGCCAGCCGTGCAGGAGCACACAGTAAGGACACATAGGAGTGGAGCAGGGACTAATGGGTAGGTCAGACTGAGTCACGATGGGGAATGAGGAGTATTTCTGTTTTGGAGGGTCACAAGACAGGAAAAAGTAGGCTTAATTAGCTCAGAGAAGCTCTGTCAGGCTATGGTTATACTTTATTGAGCAGCCTTACATTTTTCTTTGATGTTTTTTTGCATCTCTTTTGGTCTATGAATGATACAGTTATTCAATTGTGCCTTAGAACAGTCTCTATCAGTAACATGGGCTTGGAGGGCACCAACCAGCCCCAAGTCCATTCTATAGGCCAGAGAGGTGGAGGTTGTTTCTTGCCTCCTGTAGTCGAGCATCCTACACAGCAAGGCTGGCTGCAGGAGCAGCTCCAACTCTGTGTCAGGCCCTGGCTCGGCCTCTCTGGTCCTGCTTCCCTCCTTGTTGCTTTCATTCTCTGGCAAGTTACCTAAGTTCTTATTTGTTTGTTTGCTTTAGCTCTCTTTGAAGCCCTAGGCAAAAATCTGTTTCTTTTTTTTTTAAGAAACGTATCTTTATCCCCGCTGTGGCAATAAATCTACGTTTTAATAAACTTTCTATTTTAAGACAGTTTAGACCTACGGCGGAAAATGACGACAGGAGTAGGAGAGGCCTCGCGCACTCTGAGGAACCGCCCCACTATCGACATCCTGTTTTGAATACAACAGATGCATCATAATCAATAACCAGCACGGATAGAGTATTTTACACTAAAGTCCATTCCTCCCAGATTTCCTTTGCTGTACTCCATGTTCTTTCTTGTGTCTCAGGGTGTCGTGCAGCCGACCACATTACCTTTATATGTTGTTGCTGTCAGTTCTCCAGTAGTCATAACAAAATTTCAAATGGGGAGTTGGAGCAACATGAGATTTTTTCTGAGTTCTGGAGGCTGGAAGCCCCGGGCCACAGTCTGACCTGGCAAGGCTGGTGTCTGGTGAGGGCTCTTCCCTGCCTGGAGATGACTGTCCTCGCTCTGCGTCCTTGTGAGGTAGAGAGAACTGGCTCTCCGGGACCTCTTCTTCTAGGCACTCTCTCCTATTCAGTCAGCCCCAACCCTCCTACATCATCTGGCTTTAATTACTTCCCTCGACGGGTATCCATAAATAGAGTCTCACTGAGCATTATGAACTTGGGTGGCCCAGTCCATTCATGACAAATATCACACCTCCTTATTTTTGATAACAGACAACTTTGAAGTGACATTATTGTTGACTTTGACATTTTATAAAATGCTTCTCAAAGGCGATTTGTTTGCTTTTCTCCTTCGTTGGGTTTCTGGGAGGTGATGGAGACCACCGTGAAGTGGCTCTGAGCAGGATTTAAAATTGATCAAGTGGCTTTCTAGGTTTACTTGTCTGTCTCAGGCCTAAGACCCTTGTCTGGATATGGGCAGCAGACTCATAGTAAGTGAACTGTTATGAGGCTTGTAGTGGCCTGTGACGTCTCAAAGGACAAGACAAGGCCACAGCCGAGGGTATCTGGCTCCAACCTCAATGAACTAAACAGAGACTATAGCTGCAGGCATCTCACTCCTGCAGCACATGTCAACCTGGAGACAAGATAGTTCCCCTAATTAGTGTAATTTACTACCTGGAAGTTTTTGTAATGATTCCCAAGGTCCTGCTCAGTTTCCTGTGCTTCCTCAGTATTCCTCTCCTTTGTTTGGAAACTAAATAAATACAGACCGCCCAGAGAAGGTCTGTCTCAGCCCCCAGACAACTTTGAATTCTGTTCGAGGTTTTTGATCCTCCTGGAGCCCTAAAATCATGCCACTTACCTCTTTTCATTTAAACCTTTGCCATCCACTCATTTGGGAGGCTGCAGGCCTGATCGGTCCGTGATACAGAGGAAGATTACAGAAGCAAAGCACCGTTTTTATCACATGATACTAAGGGCACAGCTTGTCAGGGTTCTGCTTTGTGGTATGGTTCTTTCTGCTCCTTGCCTTCTGTTCTCTTTGGAATGAAGCAACTATGTGTAGCCCACACTTAAGGAGTAGGATGTGAGGCTCCACTTCCTCAAGGGTGCAGCATCTACTTGGAGCATTCAGCCTTCTGTGCTCCTTCCTGCGAGTTTTTGCTTACTTTCTTGTTTTATCATTTTTTAGAGAATAGCATTAGAAACCAAAATCTAGCACAGTGAGTTGTGCTCTTTGCTTCTGAGGTGGTGTTATTGCTTTGAGCTCTCTTGTCAGGCAGAGGTAAGAAACAAATGTACATATATGTTAACTCAAGGTATGTATGTTTACACATATACATACATAGTTTTGTGTCTATCTATACCTATGTACATATAATACATATATAAACACATGTAGTTTGTGTAGAAGCATCTTTATTTAACTTAGCCTGGACACGGATTCACACCAATGCCTGCACCTCTAATCAGTACTGCGTTGCACATGGATCATTCTGATACCCTCCCCCTGTTTTCCCATAATTTCCCACTGCAGGAAGGAGAAAAGGAGCAACCTGGCTCTGACAGTCCCCCATCCATTATTCCTCTGCTCCCCGCTAGTGTGCATGTACAGCGGCGTCAGAGCTGCTGACCCATGGCCCAGGGAGGAACCACTGCAGCACCCGAGGGAAGCACTACATACAGTTCCTTGGGTCTCTAGCCTCACATCCAGTGCCAGGCCTGCTCAGGGCAGCCCTTCAAAGGTGTGTGTCACACATGGGCAGTGCAGTGTGTTCGTCGGGCACATCTTGCATTTTCTTCTGGTAGCTTCTGTTCTATTCGATTTTATTTTAAAATGCATACACCAGGATGTATTATTTACTGTGAAGTAATATGGGTTTTGTGAAATGACTTGTGGCATTGTAAGACCACAAAACTAGCTTCAGGGCCCAGGTTCCCCTATTTAACCAACCTAATTTCAACTCCTATTTGTCACCTCTATAGTCTTGCCTCTCCAGAATATCGTACAATTAAAATCCTATAGTATGGAGGTTTCTATAGGGCTTTTTTCCACTCAGTAATATGCATTCAAGATACCTCAATGTCTTTGTGTGCCTTGAAATGGGCATTTACTGGAAGATTTTTATGTGAATGTAAGTTTCAAATCAGTTGTGTAAGTACTTAGGGTTTTTGAGAAAGACTACAGGCAGCTTTGAAAGTCACTGCCAAACTGTCCTCCAGTGTGATTGAGCCATTTGTATTCTTAGCATCGGCACAGAAGAGCTTTGTTGCACCACATTTTCACCTAGTGTTAAGGTTAGGGTTAGGGTTAGGGTTAGGGTTAGACACCATGTTCTTTATCTTGTGTTTTAGTCACTCTAAGGGATGAGTTAACTAATCTGTTCTAAAGTAAAGTCTTCTTGTGCATTCATTGTAGGCTCTAGTTATCCTCATTTTGTTAAGAGTAGGTATGTTTCTAGCTTAGCATTTGGTCATTAAATTCCTCCAATAATTGAGAGCGACTAGGAATAGACTTTAAAGCAACTGGACCCATACAGGTTGCCTCTCTTCATCTGAGAGGATATGTAAAGTGAGTGAATGGAAGAGACAGAGATTATGATAATGAACGCATACCTACATTAATTTTGAATGTTTCTTTAAGGTAGCTAGATTTTTAATTTAATCATAGGCTTCAATACAATAGATAGAAGAAATCTTGGTCTAAAATTATGACTCCAGTCACCATATTGTTCAATCTCTTTAAATATAGGTAGTAAGGGTGCTCTCTGTTATCTGCCCTTGTGCTGCAGGTATATCTTCCATCTGACTGTCTAGGCTGACACGAAAAGGAAATTTTCTTTTCGTGACCAATTATTGGGTTGGAAGTTGTTATGGTTTCTGTCTAGAGGTCCCCCTAAAACCTCATGTGGTCACAGGGTGGTTATTTTGTTTGAAGGAGGCTGAATCCAGAATGTGTGATGGATTCATAGTGCAAGGAAGGGATTCGGGATGTTGAGGTGAAGGGTGGGTGACTGCTGGATCAGTCCACTGATTTTACTGACACCACCTAATCCAGGTCACTTACAATATAAGGGCCAGAAGGAAGCTTGTCTTCTTCTTCTTTGCTGCCTTTGCTGTCTCCCACCACCATGAACTACTTCCCCTCTGCCATGTGCCAGCTTGCCTTGGAGCCAACTGAGTATGGACCAAAACCTCACAAACTGTGAGTGAAATAAACCTTTCTACCATTAACTTTGGGGGCTGGGTATTTTGTCTCAGTGAGAAAAGTAACTAAGAAACAGTGCTCTGGATAATGAATATCACAAGAAGGGATGGAGCTCTCAGAGATAAAGGGACAGACCAAGCATTTGTACTCCAGCTGAGATGGGAAAGCCTGGCCTTGGGTGTAGAAGGGAGAACAGCTCATGGCCCTCCTGTCCCAAATTCTCTGTTCCATTTATGTGGCATGGGTTCTACAGAACATCCTTAGAGCTCCATAGGCTGGAGCTGTGACTTTGTAAAAATCCAGCTTTTGGAACTTTTGAAAGACTTCATTGTGATTTACTACTTCTTTCCCTATCTTGATACATTCTGATTTGCTTTCCCTTTGCTGGTTTCTCTCTCCATCATGTGCATGCCACACTGCTGGCTTTACTTTCTACTATTCCTCAAGGCACCCTAGTATGCTCTCATATTCTTTCAACTCTGCACAAAGGCTCTGCTGCTGAGGCCCACCTTCCTGCCATGCTCTCTCCTCTGCCCCTGTAGTGCATGCCACCACCATATCTGCTCTGTCCTGAAATTCCTACCACTAGAGCTGCTGGGTGGAGAAGAAGGTCATGAGAGAAACTGCTTCCCAGCCCTCCACAAATGCCTGCACACCTGGATATCTGACAGGTGTGTCTATCTCAGATTGTATGGGGTGAAGCCCCATCAGCCATTAGAAAAGCCATGAGCCAGACACAGGTATGGCTAAACATCAGGCCTGCAAATGAAGGTCAAATGTCCAAATCCACTTCATGAGACAAGCTGCTGAAGAAATCTCAGGAGAGATGAGAATGTAGGCAGTGGTCAGGTGGGAATCTTGGACAAGAGTCAAACTGGAGCATATGCATTTCACAGCAAAGGGATCTAGAGACCAAGACAGGTCAAGGTCTGAGTTCAGACCAGTGGCCTGTGCCATCCAGGCATCCTTTTGAAGGCCCGCACCCTTGGTGATGGAAGTGATGCCTTCTTTCTGATAGGTGCGGTGCTGTAGACTCAACAAAACTAGAGTCTGTAAGTCACCTTAGCGTCCCCCATTGTCCCAGGTGCTCACTGGTCACCTCTCATACCCATCTGCAACCAGAAACCTGAGAGGTAGAGGTGAGGGAACTTGTCTCAGACAAGAATGAGAGTCAGGGTGTGGTCCTCTTGTGGATGCTGTGATGAAGTGGCACTAACTGGGGGCTCCGACAGCAGAAGCTCAGTGGTCAGAAATCCAAGAGCAAAGTGTCAGCAGGGCCATAGGCCCTCAGAAGGTGTTTGAGATGGATGCATTCCAGGCTCCTGCAGCTTCTGGCAATATTTGGTATTCTTTGGCTTATAGGAACATCACCCCAATCTCTCTTCTTATGTGGCATGCTCCAGTGTCAAAACCCTTATGTGGGATTAAGGTCCATCTTATTGCAATGTGATTCTTTTTAATTTACCTAATTATATCTGAAATGGTCCTCCTCAGTCACTTTCTAATTTCTGGGACAAAATTTAAATTTAAAAGAGGAGAGGTTTATTTTGGTTCACAGTTTTTAAAGGATTCAACCTAGAGGCAGAGGCTTAGTTACTTTTCTCATTGCTGAGCTAAAATACCTGACACCCAAAGTTAAAGAAGGGAAGGTTCATTTGGCTCAGTTTTTAGAGGTTTTAGTCCCTAATTGGCTGGTTCCAAGGTAGGGTGGCATGGCAGAGGGACATCACAGAGGAGAGACATTCATGGCATGGATAGGCAGGCATAAGGCAGCAAGCGGCAAATAAGGCAGATACAAGGAGCATCAGCAGCAGCAGCAGCAGCAGCATCAGAAGCAGCAGAAGCAGCAGCAGGAGCAGCAGCCTACCTTCCTTCTGCCCATTTTTATACTTTTTATTTTTTAAAAGTATAAAAAACAAAAACAACATCAACAACAACAACAAAAAGGAAAACATTAACAAAAAGACACAAAGCAGCACAAGGGCAGTACAATCAAAATTGAATTACAGACACAGTGACAGGGAATCACCAATGGTTGCTGCACCACAAATTGGTAACTTCAAAGTGCGTGTTTCTGAAATCACATATAGACATACAATCTTGATCAAACAGTCATGAACTATTCCTTACCATAAAGTGACACAGACCAACAGTGGCACCAGATTAGTCATCCTGCATATACACACATAGATAAATATCTGTGCCTTTCTTCCCTTTCCTCCTCCCCTCATCCCACCTGCTCCCTAACTTTAGCAGATTCCCTTTACACCCCCCAATCCACATTCCCATCTTCAGATTCCCACACCACTGATGCAATACGCTGCCTGCACACGAACCTCTGATTTATTTCACTTATGAGTATAGTGTCCAATTGCGACCATTTGCCTACAAAGGACCCAAATCTATCCCTCTTCACAGCTGAGTAATATTCCATTATATAAAAATGCCACTTTTTAAAATCCAGTCCTCTGTGGATGGACATTTGGGTTGCTTCCACAATTTAGCTATTAGAAATTGTGCTGCTATAAACATGGGTGCACATATATCACAGTGATATGATGCTTTCAGATCATCTGGGAAAATATCCAGAAGAGGAATAGCTGGGTTAAATGGGACCTCAAGGTGAAGCTTGTCAAGGAATCTCCAAACCAATCTCCACAGTGGTTTCACCAGTCTGCATTCCCACTAACAGTGCAGAAGAGTTCCTATTTCTCCACAGCCTCGCCAGCATTTGTTATTGGATGATTTCTTGATGCTGGCCAATCTTACTGGGGTGAGATAAAATCTCAATGATGTTTTTATTTGCATTTCTTGAATGACTAAAGATGTAGAACATTTTCTCATATATTTATTTGCCCTTTGTATTTCATTATCTGAGAAGTGTATATACATCTCAAATGCCCATTTCTGGATTGGGTCTTTGGATTTGGATGGGTTCATGTTTGTTAATTCTTTGTATGTTCTAGATAGAAGACCTTTGTCTGAAGGACAGCCAGCTAGGATTTTTTCCCAATTTGTGGGCTTTCTTTCACTTTTCTGGTGATTTCCTTAGATGTGCAAAAACTTTTCAGTAAGATGAGGTCCCAACTATTGATTCTTTGAAGTGTTTCCCTTGCAGTTTGATTTTAGTTCATGAACTCTCTGCCTACTCCTATGTCTTCAAGATTTTTACCTATTTTCTCTTCCAATAGTTTTAGAGTTTCTGTTTTAATATTGAGATCTGTGATCCATTTTGACTTGAGTTTGGTGCATGGTGATAGACTTGGTTCTAGTTTCATTTTTCGGCAAAGAGGCAAGCCAATTTTTCCAGCATTTATTAAACAGGCTATCTTTTTTCCAGTGAGTATGTTTGGCCCCTTTGTCAAATATTAGGTGGTTGAGTGTGTTTGTGGTTATGGCTGCATCTTCTAGTCTGTTCCATTGATCCTCAGGTCCATTTTTTAGCCAGTACCAGGTTGATTTTATTACAGTAGCTTTGTAGTATCATTTTAGGTCAGGGATTGTGATTCCACCTCACTTATCCTTGTTGCCCAGGATTGCTTTTGCTATTCTGGGTCTCTTCTGGTTCCAGATAAATTTAAGGCATGTTTTCTCTAGATCTGTGATGTATGTTAATGGTAGTTTAATGGGAATTGCGTTAAATCTGTGTAACAATTTTGGTAGTATGGCCATTTTCACAATGTTGGTTCTTCCTAACCATGAGCAGTGAATGTTTTTCCATTTTTTGAAATCCTCATCGATCTCTTTTTTCAGACTACTGTAGTTTTCATTGAATAAATCTTTTATATCCTTTGTTAGATTGATTTCTAAATATTTCAATCTCTTGGATGCTATTGTAAAAGGTAATTTCTCTCTCAGACTGTTGTTTGTGTATAGGAATGCTATTGATTTTGGGGTGTTGACTTTGTATCCAGCTACTCTGCTGAATTTGCCTATTACTTCAAGGAGTCTTCTTGTGGAGATTTTGGTGTCTTCCACGTAAAGAATTATGTCATCTGCAAATAGTGATAGTTTTATTTCTTCTTTTCCTATCCTTATTCCTTTTATTTCTCTATCTTTTCTAATTACTCTGGCTAATACTTCCAGAACTATGTTGAATAGGAGTGGTGACAGTGGACATCCCTGTCTTGTTCCTGAGCTTAAAGTGAAAGCTTTCAATTTTTCCCATTTAGTGTGATGTTGGCTGTTGGTTTGTCATAGTTGGCTTTGATCAGATTGAGGTAGAGGCCATCTATTCCTATTTTTTCTGGCGTTTTTAACATGAATGAGTGTTGGACTTCATTGAAAGCTTTTTTCGCATCTATTGAGATGATCATGTGATTTTTGTCTTTGACTCTATTGGTACGATGTATTACATTAATTGATTAATGAATATTGAACCATCCCTGCATTCCTGGGATAAATCCAACCTGGTCATGGTGTATAATTTTCCTTATGATTCGCTGCATTGTATTTGCTGGTATTTTATTGAGTATCTTTGCATCTATGTTCACTAGGGAGATTGGCCTGTAGTTCTCTTTCTTAGTTGGGTCCTTCTCTGGTTTTGGTCTCAGTGCAATACTTGCCTCCAAAAATGAGTTGGGGAGAATTGCTTTCTTTTCAATTTCAATGAAGAGTTTGAAAAGTGTTGGCATTAAATCTTTGCTGAATGTTTTATAGAATTCTGCTGTGAATCCATCAGGGCCTGGGCTTTTCTTTGTCAGTAAGTTTTTAATGACATTTTCAATCTCATTAATTGATATTTCAGGATTTTTGTATCTTCCTGATTCAATTTTGGTAGTTCGTACCTTTCTAAGAATCTGTCCATTTCTTCTGAGTTTTCTACCCTATGGGAGTAAAGATTTTCAAAGTAGGTATTAATGATCTTTTGAATTTCTGTGCGATCTGTAGTGATTTCATCCTTTTCATTCCTAATTGCATGAATTTGAATTCTTTCCTTTCTTTTTTAAATAAGGTTAGCTAGGTGTTTATTAATTTTATTTCTTCTTTCAAAGAACCAACTCTTTGATTCTTCCATTTTTTGTAGTGTTTTCTTCATCTCAGTTGCATTAATTTCTGCCCTCAGTTTTATAATCTTCCTTCTTTGGGCTTTTGGATTGACTTATTCTTCTTTTTCTAGAACTTTGAGGTGTAGCATTAGGCTATTTATTTGCTCTCTTTCTGTTTTCTTTGTATATGAGTTCATCACTATGAATTTTCCTCTGAGGACTGCTTTCATTGCATCCCACAGATTCTGGTAGGTTGTATTTGCATTTACATTTGTTTGTAGGTATTTTTAAATTTCTTCTTTATTTTCTTGTGTGACCCATTGGTTATTCCGGAGGTTGTTGTCTAATTTCCAAGTGTTTATGGGGTTTTTGGAGATCCCTTTGTCATTAATTTCCAGTCTCATTGCACTGTGGTCAGATAATATGCATGTGATAATATCAGTTCTTTTGCATTTAGGTAGGTATGCTCTATGGGCTAGAATGTGTTCTATTTTAGAGAAAGACCCATGTACAGCTGAGAAAAATGTGTATTCTGATGTTATGGGGTAGAATATTCTGTATACATCTACTAAGTCCATTTGTTCACACCTTTGGTTCAGGTCTGTTATTTCTTTGCAGAGTTTTTGGCCAGTTGACCTGTCTCTTTGTGTCAAGGGGGTGTTTAGGTCTCCTGTTTCAATAGTGTTATTAATTGTTTGGTTCTTCATGTCTGTTAAGATTTGACTTACAAAGTTTGGTGCTCCATTATTTGGTGCATAAATGTTTAGGATTGTTATCTCTTCCTCTTGTAGCTTTCCCCTAGCTAGTATATAGTGGCCTTCTTTATCTCTTTTAATTGTTTTTGGATTGAAGTTTACATTATCTGCAAACATAATAGCTACCCCTGCTTTTTTCTGGGAACCTGTTGCATGGAGAATTGTTTCCATCCTTTAACTTTCAGTCTGTGGATTTCTTTTTGAGTAAAATGTGTTTCCTGTATACAGCATAATTGTTGGATTGTGTTTCTTAATCCACTCTGCCAGTCTGTTTCTTTTGACTGGTGAGTTGAGGCCATTTACATTAATAGTTATAACTGTTTTATGTTGGCTTATTCTTGTCATGCTATTTACTTGTTGCTTTCCTATTTTTGCTATCTGTTTACTTGCTTGTTCTGTTTAAAGCTTCTTTTCTATTGTTATTATTGAGATTGTGGTCTCTTTTTTCTGTCAAGAATTTCTTTTAGTGCTTTTTGTAATGTTGGTTTGGCACTCATGAAATTATTCAGTTGTTCTCTGTCTTGGAAATACTTTATTTCTCCATTGCATTTGAAGGATAGTTTTGCAGGATACATCAGTCTGGGTTGGAAGCTGTTTTGTTTCAGAATCTGTAGTACCTCTCTCCAAGCTCTTCTTGATTTCATGGCTTCTGTTGAGAAGTCTGCTGTGATTCTGATGGGCTTTCCTTTATAAGTGATCTGTTTCTTTTCTCTAGCTGCTTTTAATATTGTGTTCTTTTGCTGGATGTCTGGAATCTTGACTACTTTATGTCTGGGTGTGGCTTTATTTGGGTTATGGCTTGTTGAGGTTCTATATGCTTCGTTTAACTGCACTTCAGTATCTTTTACTGTGTTTGGGAAATTTTCTGCTATTATTTCTGCAAATATTCTTTTTATATCATTTGTGTTGCCTCCTGCTGTTTCATTGATTCCTATTATTTGGATATTATTTCTTTTTGCCTCATCTTGGAGCTGTTGGATTAATTTTTCTTGGATCCTTGATGACTTTAAGAGATCCTTTCACTGTCGCTAGCTGCCATGCTGTCTTCAAGATCTGAAATTCTATCTTTAGCTTCATTGAAGCGGTTTTGCAAGCTTTCAGTGGAAGTTTTCAATTCCTGGCAATCTCTTTGAGTCTGTTTCACGCATCCTAATTCATTCCTAAATTGTTTATGTAATGTTTCCATTTCTTTCCTATGTTCTTCTATTCTTTTATCTGTTTCTTCTCTACATGTGCGGAGCATTTCTTCCGTTGTTATTTTCACTTCATTTTTTGCTTGAGAGACTATTTCTGCTTTAATCTCTTCTATTGCCTGATGGAGTTGTTTCTTCAGATGTGATCGTTTCAGAAATTGCAGGTATGTGCTTCCTAGTTCTCCTATACCATTGTTTCCTGGACTTGTTCTGGGTGGGGTTGGGTTCTGTGGCTGCATTTTGCTCCTCTGTCTTGTCATTTTGGATGTCAGATGAAAAGTGTTGAGCTACACACTCCCCAGACAGCTCAAAGACAACTCTAGCCCTAGTTTACCTGAATATCAAACATATCCCCAGATGTTAGCTGTCCATGAAGCACGTGGCCCAGGAACCCCAGACGATTGCTGAGGTGCCAGGCTCAGAGCCTATCTGAGATGGTGAGGGAAAGTTGTCTTGCCTGGCAGAGCACCAGCGTGTGTCTTAACCCTCAAAGGAACGCTGGGAAGTCTGCTCTACTGTTGCTGTGAAGCTGGGCTCCCGCTCTGCAGGAAACTTCAGGAAGGTCTCGAAGGCTCTGCTGCTCTGGTGGAATTTATTCAACCGGCTATAGTCTCGCCAGAGAACTTGCTCCCGTAGAGCTGGTCTGGTGCTCTGCAGGAAAGTGTTGCGGGTGTGGGAATTTGGGAATGCTGCTCCTCTAGCTCCGCCAAACTGGTCTGGTGCTCTGAGGGAAGCAGCGCAGTCGCTGGTGCAGTAGTGGCTCCCTGGGCTGGGCAGAGCATGGTGTACCTCAGAGAAGCTGCTACCTTAGCTCCACCGAGCTAGTCTGGCGCTCTGTGGGAGTGGCGCAGTCGTCGGCACTGTAAATCCCTTCTGCCCCTTTATCCCTTCCAGACAACTGCATTTTGCATGGTGCCACCCATCCCCATGGTGGAGCACCATCATTAATTCAAGCACCATGGACCTTAATCCAGCCACCTTTGCAACTTCCCATCTATGGCTGCATGAGTTTTTTGGGGGTACATCTAGATATGATCCATAACATTCTGCCTCTGTCCCCTCCAAAGATCTATGCACACGCCTTTATGCAAAACACATTTAATCCCTCTCTGAGAGTTGACAACTCCTAACAGTTTCAGCATTGCTGAAAACTCCAAGTCTAATATTTCCTCTGAGATTTAAGGCAAATTCTTAGCTGTGAACCTCTGTACAAATGTAAAGGAAGTTAAACACTTTCAACATACAATGGCACAAGATAACCATTATCATTCCAAAAGGTATAAATATTGGGATAAAAGGAATGGGATCAAGGCAAGTCCAAAATCCATCAGGGCAAACATTAAGTTGCATAGTTACAAGTCCAGCATTTGAGGCAATATATGGCAAGATATGAACTCCGAATAGCTTGGATGGCTCTACCCATACTGACCCTATGGTGACTGGAGATGTCATGATTCTCTTTTATGGTGGCTTTGTGTATCCCTTGCAGCTTTTCTCAGATGATTCATGTTTCTGGTTTCTCCAACATTCTGGGGTGCCCACTGCACCTTTGGCTGCACACTTAGTTTCATACACTGCCCTTTCAGGGGCACATTGCCTGGCCTCCCAAACCCTCCTTCTGAAATCTGAATAAAAGAATTTCTGACACTAAATCTCTTGTATCCTGCATTTGCCCAGAACCAGCACCATATGAATGAAACTAAGGTCTGCTACCAGCTGGAGCCAGGCTTTCTTCTATCTCAGCTGTAGGGGTCAAGTGCCTGAACTGCTAAGCACTCTGAACTCAATGCAAGGAACAACTCCCTTAAGCCACTGCCATTCCAAACATGGTGCTATAGGCTTCCTTCTCAAAGCAGCCTTTCACCTTTGCAACTTTGATGCTGCAAAGGCTGGAGTCCTACTGCCTCTTGTGATGTTGTCAGGCCATCTTTACTCCTGTCCTGTTCATTCTCAGCAACCAAAGTCTCTCTCTATTCCCTCTCTGCAGTCCACAGTTTTACTACAGCTTCCTTTCTGGTCAAACTCAAAATATTTGAAATAATTCTACTTGGTTCTTTATTCCTGATTCTGAACATAGATCTAGCCAAAAGCCCCCAACAATAGCCATGTCACTGCCTCAACATTAGATTATCTTAACATTTCTTTTGCAAGATTAATTACTCCACTGCTTTTAATCTCAGTCTCAGGCAAAATTACTTGACATGAGCAAAATGCTGACAAACCCATGCCAGAGTATAACACACATGATGTGGAGTTCAACAGTCAGTGTAGTCCTTCTTTCCAATGAAACCTCCTGCGCCTGGTCTTTACCAGCAGCATTTCTATCAATATTCTGGTCTTCTGAACTCTGACCAGGATCTCCCCTCAAGAACATCTTAAAGCATTTAATGACTGCTTCTTCAGCTAGCATCTCCAAACTTTCCTAATCTCTTTCCAGAAGCCAGTTCCAAAGGCTCCTTAACCATTCAGCCCAGTAATGTCATACCAATAGCCCCACTTCTGGTACCAAAATCTCTCTTAGTTACTTTTTGAGTTGCTGAGACAAAATAGCTAACACTTGAGGTTAAAGGCAGAGAGATGTATTTTAGCTCACAATTTATAGAGGTTTCAGTCCACAATTGGCTGGCTCCAAGATAGAGTGGCATGGTGGAGAGGCATCAAAGAGGATAAACAGTTCATAATATGACAGGGATGGAAAAAAGCAGCAAGAAGCAAGAAAAAACAGTAGCAAAACAGGAGCAGCATCCACAGTAGCTTCTTTCTTTTCCTTTTATATTCTATCCAGGCTATCAGCCTATTGATTAGTGACACCAACACTTACTGTGGGGCAACCTTACACCCAGCATCACATACTTAATCTCAGTATCACAACCTTATTACCAGCACTGCACACCCTAGATACAACCACCTTCAAAAAGCCCAACTTCATGGCTGCATGAGGCTTTGGGTGGACATCTAGATGAGTCATAACAGCCAGCTGTCTCCAATGCAAGAAGAGCAGAGTGGAAGAGGAGAAGTGCTCACACCATGGCTGCTAAGAGGCAGAGAGTGAAGGGAGAAGCCAGGGAAGTGAATATTCATCCCCAGTGACCTGCCTTTTCTGATTAGACTCCACCTCTTAACACCACATTTGTTGCAAGACAGTCTAGAGTTCTTTTGCTCAATTCAGATGGAAGTCATGAATTCGCCAAGTGCAACTCTGTTAGCAGGCCTGATGTCTGGCACCAGATGACACCAAATAATGCTGGGTGCTACCTGATAGCACAGCCAGCTGCTATCCACTGCAGCTGGCTGCCCCCTTCTAGTGCCAGCCTGTTCCAGACACCATGGTCAACTCTGCCGGCCCCTGGTTTCTGCTACTGATTTCCATTGGCTGCTGATCTCTGGAGGTCTTCAGTGCTAACAGCCTCTAGTGTTTATTGCTGTTTTCCTTGAACTAACTGCTCCATCCACACTCAGGATAAGAATCCCAAGTAAACTTGCAGCCCACACTACTCCTGAAGTTAATTATGAGTGGGTTTACAGAAGCACTAAATCAAGTCTTCATTCTAACAGGACCTGTGCTGTAGTACAGGGGCTTCACTACACTGGAGAGAGCCCCCACAGTCTAACCTGAGAAGTGTGTGAGGACTGCTGCTTATGTAGTGTAGGACTCCACCATTCCACTCCTGACCAGTAGAAAGAAAGGGCAAAAGTTTGTGTTTGAGACTGTGCTCAAACTCCCAAATGGAAATGCCCTGACTTCTACAAACTAGGAGCTGACTCCTAACTGCAGATATCCACGCAGGGCTCTGCCCTGTGATGGGCAGGGGGATGCACACACTGCACTTGACCTGGGTTATCACACTGAGGGAAGGCAGCCTGTTACTGGAGCTTGGACTCCACTGTCCATTCCCTTGAAGATCCAGAGGGCAGATCCATGGAGACAGGAGCAGGGCAGGGCTAGGCTGGGCCATAGAGGCTGGGAGGGGGCTGGAGATCTGAAAGGTATGTCCCATTCCTTGTCAAAAGAGGCCTGGAACAGTCCTCCCTCCTTCCCCTTCTGGAGTCCCCTCTGGATCCCTGGGTTTCTTCCTAGATAGCACTTTCTGAACAACCGGGTGGGGTGGTTCTGCAGCACAGGGTCCCTATCCACTGCAGCATTAGTGCCGGCCTGCCTGGTGTGCCGGAAGCTCCATGTCCTCACTGTGGGGCCTCCAGCACTCCACATGACCCAAAGCAGTGCTGCTGGTTGTAAAGTCAGCAGATAAGTGAATGCAGATGGAGTCCGCAACTCCCTGGCCAAAGGCGAGGACGTGTTCCCATTCGGCAGGTGACCACTGTTCCATGGGGCTGCTGTGGCTGCTCCCTAAGGGTCTGAGCTGCACAGGAGAACAGCTTGGTGTGCCTGTAGTCTCCTTGGGGATGCTTCCGCAAAAGCCCTCCTGGCTTTTTGTCCAGTTGGCTTTGGAGGTGATTCTGCCCATCACTGAGGGCTGTGACAGCACAGAAAGATAGGGCTCTCAGGGAGGAAGACCTGGAAACTTGAACAGGGCAGAAGAAGGTAGCAGAGCAACTGGCCTCTCCTGTCCCCATGGATGGCGGCAGCCAGGCCTGGCACAGGATTCTGATCAGGGCAGATGTGGAGAATGTGCCCCCTCAGGCGCTGCCACAGGAAGCCCTGTGCTGCAGTCAGGCTGGGTTCTGCTGCAGGACAGCACTGTTCCTTAATCTCCTGAATTTCTTTCATGTGACCTTACTACAAAGGTTTTAAATTTTTCATGAAGAAAAACATAAAAAATTTAAATTAAAACCATTAGGAGTGACCTTCTGATAAACAAATGCAGGGGCCTTCCAGTGGCACGCAGGGGACATCTGTGCTGCACCCCCAGCATCCCAGCTTTGCTGGCCTGCACAGCCCGGGCTCCAATTAGGCCTGGTCAGCTTGGGAATGGACACAGGAAGCAGTGGTGTTGGTTTCAGAAGCAGGTGTCAGGGCTTGTGGGCACCCTCAGTGCTCACTTTGGGTTGTATTAGTGTGAATTTTTCATGTTTGTGCTCATGAAAAATTAAACCAGAACGTTCTTATCCTTTAGCAATGTTCTTTATCACCAAGATTGATAAAGAAACCAAGCTCCGAAGAGTCAAGAGGCACTTAGAATGTTTTCAAGGATGTGTGAGGCGCTGACGCCAGGGGGAAGCTGGCTCTTTCTGTGCTTCCTCCCCTTCTGCTGTCGCCAAAAACCAGCGGTGGGTGTTGGCACCAGCCCTGGCACCATGCACAGAGGTCGGCTGTGATGGAGGGGAGTCCATGTGCCACACTCAGCCCATCACTCCCATCTTCTGAGCAGTGCGGCCAGGAAGGGTGGGTCTGCTGCCACTGGACTTGCTATGATGTGTTCTCGCTGTGTCTGCATGGCCACTCCAGATCTGCACAGGGCTGCTTTTTGCCCAGCACGCTGACAGGATGGACACCCCTCTTTGGTGCACCGTGGACTGGTAACACACACTCAGTGTCCACAGGACTCCTGCATGGGAGTTGAGGCTGCGTGGTCACAGCTGTCTGCCAGAAAGGATGTTCGGCCCCATGCAGAGGCACTTTAGGAGAGGTACAGAGCATCAGACAAAGTGGGTGGTGAGAAGCTTCCTCACACACAGTGCTGTGATTGAGCAGGGAGCAGGTGCTACTAAGTGTCAGCTTGCAAGCTACTGTCTTGGGAGCCTTGGTGGGGTTAGGCTGGCTGAGCAGCCCCTGCTGGGAGGTCGGGGGGGTGGTCTCTGTGAGGATGGTGTTACAAGAAGCACAGTCAGTTGTTGGATCCCTCAACACTGGCTGTGTGTCCAACTCTTCCAGAACTTCGCCACGAACAAATCCTCCAAGTCTCTACTCTCATGGAGCTTGGATTCTGTGTGTGTGTGTGTGTAGGTGTGTGTGTGTTTCTGTACTGGGGGCTGAGCTACATCAACAGGCAGCCCCTTTTTATCTTTCATTGTGAGATAAGGTCTTGCTAATTTGCTAACTAGTCCAGGCTGGGATTGGACTTGAAATCCTTGTGCCTCAGCCTCCCAGGGTGCTAGGATTATGGCACGAATCACCCCACCCTGCTGACTTCTGTTTTAACACAGTGAAAATCTGTGGCCCCCATCAGGGTAAGGCAGCCAGACCAAGGCTTTGTAAGCTTGTCCAGCATGGCAGCTGGCCATTTAAATTAAATGGAGCTGTTATTAATAAGGGGAGAAGCTTTTGGTCAGGGACTTCCACTAAAGCAGGACAGAGGGAGAGGGATTCTCTGGGTTCATTTCTTCAGCTGACACACAGAGTTGAGTTCTGGCCAGAGTGGGTCCAGGTCACAAGGAGCTGTGGACACTCTGCCCTCCCTTCTGTCTCCTAGAAGGGCTGGGGCTGTTCCATTCAGCGGCACCAAGCGTGTCCTAGAGAGAAACCCACAAACCCAGGCCAGGAGGAGTAGGTTTGGCTGCCCTTGCCGAAGGGACAGGGGCTTCGTCATACTGGCCCTGACCTCAGTGCCGGGGTGCAAGTCTGCGTTTCAGGCGGAACAGGCCGGTGCTTCTCATAGCTCAGCATCTCCTTCCCTTCTGCGTTGGTACTTGAGGTCCAGAGCAGGGATCCTGCCAAAATAAAGAAGACTGGGAGTCACACTTTCATAGGTCAAGGGAGGAGGAGGGCAGTGGGTTGGCTTTGGCAAGTGGAAAGTAGGGGCTTTGATTACCACTATGTAGTGGACATCGTTTAACGTCAGAGCCCATCCTTATGTCTTCCTGCCGGCGGAACCACACTCTGGTAATAAGCTCTGGCTCCACGCTTTCAGCACAGCCACCCCTCTTCTCACACCCTTGTTTGTAGCACCACTATAGTCCCTCCTAAGCTTTCTCTCACACCTCCCCGTGTTCCTGCATCGGATGAAACTGAGCTTGCACCTCTGAAGGTGGAGGCCCGCCCCAGCCCAGGCAGACTCTGCAACTTCTGGAAGGCAGGGATTGGCCCCACAGAGCCAGCATGGGGTTTCCTGAAATCTGGCCAATCAGTGGTTGCAACCCCTCTTTCCACTGGGCTCGCTGAGCTTATGGGCACAGCCTTGCTGCCGGTGCCCAGCATGATGGTACCTAGAGGTGGAGCCTGGGCAGAGAAGAACTCCTCTACCACAAGAGCAGGATTCCTGCCTGTGCCTGCCAAAGTCCTGGGCTGTGTCGCTGATGGGCCCCAGATTTCCCCACACGCCAGTGTTCTCTGTTCCTCACAGCACCGAGCTCCAGCTTAAACAGCAGTTATTAGCGCAGACCGTGACCTGCAGCCCACCCTGCCCCAGCCTGTGCTGGGCTCAGGTACCGAGCTACTCCTCACAGGAAAGTCATTACTCAGTGAAAGCGCTCTGGGCTTCTCAGTGCTTATAACAGAGCCGGAAATCATTCACTAGAGAATCACGGCCTGCAGACACCCAGGTACAGGCTCCGCAGCTGCATTGCCCGCCGCACCCAGCCCCAGACAGCATCTTTACGGTGGCACCCTCACTTCTCCTGTGCCGCAGTCATTCTGCCCGCTAAGCTCATGCCGTTGGCTTTTCTGGTCAAAATGTCACCCCGATTTGAAGGCCAAGTTCAAATTCTTCCTCTCCCGGCCCCTTCCCCTGCCCAGTCACAGGAATTTCCTGGCCTGGCACCTGGCAGGGCTCTGATGTGGTTCATTTTTAATCATCTACAGTGTTTCACTTCTTTATTAACAACTATATCCCATTTATCCACAAACCGTGAATTTCATGAAGCCAGGGCTCTCACATCCCCGCTTCCTTCACGAACTCTGGGTCATAGCCAGCGTTTGCTTCATAAATATTTGATACAGATATCAGGAAACTCTTCATACCCGTGTTGTATAACCACTCTGGAGGACAGAATTCTTGCCACCCGCCTCGTGCACTAGGGGAAACTGCAGCTCAGAGCATTAGAAGTGCTGCTCAAGGAGCAGAGCAACCAAATCAGACGCGGCTGGTCTGCTCCAAAGTGACGCTCTTTCTGCGGTGGAGACTGGTGTCTGTATTCACGCAGGCGCTCCGTAGCTCCATGCTGGTGTTTCGCCCAGAGTTTGTCATTTACGATGCATGGGTAGTTCATTTCCTAACCTGTACAGTGAGATCACAATGGCATCTGTGCCAAGGATCAGAAGGGCCCCTGCAGCGAAGACAGTGAAGGGAAGACACCAAGACTAGACTCGGCACAGGTAGGTGCTCAGGAAATTTTCCTTCCTTTACTGTGAGTTCCCTGGGGGCAGGCACTATGTTCTGCTGGCTTCTTTATTTTTCCACTGATCTCAACTGGCTCATGGCCATATCCCATATTGATTTAAAGAATACACAACATTATGATGGGTTACAATTTCCCATTTATCCCATTAAAAGTAAATATGCAGATGACATCTATTAAGAGGAGGTGGAGCCAGGACACTGTGCAAGGCTGCGGGCCAGGGTGGGCAGAGAGTCTGACAGCTGCTTGCAGAGTGTGTCTAAACCTCTGGGTACTCTGGGGGTTTGCTCGAGGCTTTGTGCCGATGTCCTGAAGGTCAGTGTCTGCACAGGGAGGGCTGAGACAGTCATATTGGACCCCAGAATGATTCGGGCTCACTGGGGCTTAGATCAGACAAGATGGCACTTAGATGTGATGAAATGTCACCAAGAGGCTCTTTACTTTACGTGGAGGAAAGTGAGAGGGGAGAATGGCACATGGAGGAGCACCGGCCAGAGCCCACAGTTCTGTCTTCGATGCCCAGGAACTGGCGAGCATCCGGACGCAAGCTGGAGAGGGGTCCCTGCTCCCTGAGCAAGCTGGCTCACAGGGTGACTGATTATAGAAACTCGGCTTGGCTTCTAAAGGAGAAGGAATTGCTTTTGAGGTTGCTGTGGCTGTACATAGGCAACAGGTGAACAAATGCTTCCATTTTACATTTCCGTCCTTAGTTACTGTGTATGCCTGACAGATGTACTTAAACAGAATGAAATACCATACACTTGAAACCATTTTGCAATCTGGAGTTTTGGTTAATTAACACTGATAGCCTTCTAATGCTGGGAAGTTTTATTGCAGGAATATGCTTCTTAGAGGAAATCAACTATTTTCGGTCTGTAACATTCTGGAAAAGCCCTGCTACTTGCCAGAGCACTACCGGTTGTGATACAGTTTGGAATGCTCTGGGATGGCTCTTCGAGTAGTCCTAGTGAAGCAAGGATGAAGGCCTGGCCAGCAGCCCTCAGCTCATGGCAGAATACTGGACCTTAAGCAATGTGCTCACGACACCCCGTGGGGCCGGTGGCCAGGCCTGAGACCTCTGCTCCACCTGTCAGCAGATGGGGCTACCCAGAAAACACAGGAGCAGGGAGGGTCTCCTAATCTGAGGCATCCTTGAAGGGACTGAGGTCCAAGGGTGATCTGTCCTCTGCATCCAGGCAGGTGTAGGCAAGGGCGAGGTGAGCAGGGCCCAGATTCTCTTGACCACCATTTGCTCCCCCATAAGATAAGAGGATCCTTCTTCCTCTCCGAGACTGATTAGGAGATTCTAGATAAAGCACCAACCACAAGGACACAGTCAATGTCAACACATGTAAATTAAACCATAATTATATTTACTTTTTATTGTCGTTTTGAGACAGTGTCTCAGTATGCAGTTCAGATTGGCCTTAAGCTCACTTTGTAGCCCGGGCTGGTCTTGAACTTGCAATGATCCTCCCGCCTCAGTCTCCCAAGTGCTGGAATTATGGACATGCACAACCAGGCAGTGCCTATGACCATATTTACTTATTACTGTTTTCAGCTGCATTGGTTGCAGTACTATGTAATGATGATGGGATGCTTCACAGAGGTTGAGGTTTCTGTCATTCTGTGAGTCATAACAGTCCAGTGAGTTGGCATTGTGTTCCTTCACTGACTATCACGGGCTGCTGGAGCCCAGCTTGTGGCAGTGAGTAGGCAGGGTTCACGAAGCCAACCGTTGGGAGCACAAGTACACTTTGAAGACTGTGCAGTGATGTGGTCTTGCAGGTACTTTTGGGGGGCAGTTCTGGTGGATCTTGGCTTCTGATTTTTAATCCTGTTAGAAGTATGTTTGATGATGTGGCCTCCCCAAGCCCTGTTATTAGGAGAATAAGCCAAAAGCCCTTCCTTCATCTCAAGGTGCAGCTCAGTGTTCCTGTGCCCCCTGTCTGGATGGGGGACAGCCCTAGGGTTGGAGCACCACTTACCACCTCTCACAGGAGCATGTCAAGAGCTTGTGTTCTGGGGAGGTCTATGAAGCCAAATGCTGCTAGGTTCCATGCAGTCAGGAAAGTGTTTCAGAGACACTTTTTATCCTCTCAGTGCCGGTGTCGTGAGTACATACATAATTTAAAAACTATATATTTTCAATTATTGTGAGCATCCCAAACAAGAGGCTTTTACGGAAAATATTAAATGCAACCAGGTGATCATTAAAATCTTACTCGTGTTGACATTTTCCTCGGCTCTGAAACGAAGTTAGATTTCCTTAGTAGTAAATGAGACCTCTTGGGAAAAGGGTTTAAAAAAAGATTTAAGTATTTTTTCTCCCAGAAAAGAAAAAGGAAATCTAGTGAGGTGAGGGGGTAGATTGCAATTTTACTACTTGTTTTAGAAGGAACATCTGGTCAGTATCCCACTGAGATGAAAACTCCAAGCAGGAGGAGCACGAGGCTGAGGTTGTGTTTTTCTGTGAAATGTATGGACATCCTGACCTCGCTAATACCTTGCTCAAACTGACTATGTCACCAATGTACTGGGAGCGTTATCTGAAATATAAGATGTGTATGTGATATGAGCTCATTATTAGAAAGTTAATTCAGATCCTTATAGGATGTTTTGAAATGCCTTTAAGAAATAATAAAATGACTGTGTGATCAATCATATTTCAGTGGCACTTTAGTGAAAAGTTGGAAGAAATCAGTTTGATCTTCTCAGATGAATAGTTCAGCATTCAAACTCCTTCCAACCTTTAGATTCTATGTCTGTGAAAATATCCCCTAACAACTGGTGACACTGAAACATGCCAGGGCTCACAGCTCCCTGGTTAGAATAATTGATTTCTCATTAAACTCCTGTTTGTACAATTCTTATTTCTTTGAAGTCACATTTCAACCCCTGAGCTTGACTTTCCAAAACTGTCTTGAAAATGTTTATGAGACTGAGACAGTTTAATTCATTTCCAACCCAGAGAGCTGAGAATCACCTTCAGCATTATAACCCTAACAGCCACTCCATTGCTGCTGTTGACAGTATTCATGGGACGAGTGGCTGTGTGGTGTTAGTAACTATGGGGCTTATGTTTGGATCCAGACAAGGAGGTGTGGCACACAAATCTGTCCCGTGAGGAGTGGGGTCTCTCTGGTGCCCAAGGGCCGTGGACACCTGCAGTGCACACACTTGGCAGGAGCAAACATGAGCAGTGTGTCCGGATGGCAGGCCTCCACCTTTCCTTTTCTTTTCATACAAGTGTTTTGGCAATAAAAAAAATAGGCAGGTAAAACCTAGGTTTTTACAAGCACCTTTTTCTCTGAAAAATGTGCCATGTAACTTTTCTTGGTCTACTCCATTCTGGAAGTGTCTAGTGCACCTTACTGCATTACAATCAGAAAGACAGTGGAACAGGCAGCTTGGGCTGTTTCCAATCTGTCTTTTACTAACAGTGGGGTTGGGGTGAGCTCTGAACATCTCAGCTCTTGAATTTCCACATTAGTAGATGCACTTCCTCATGGAAAGATCTCTCTGGATTAGGACTGAGATTAAATGAATTAATGAATTAAATGACCTAGAACTATGTCACACCAGTAGTGCATGTTCAGGGCGTGACTGCCCTTCTTTTGCCTATTGTTTTCGAGTGTTGAGGGGTGTACTGTTGTGGTGGATTGACAGTTCGTGGTCAGCTTGCAACACTCAGTTGAACTTAACAAGCATGGTGCTGGATGTGGGAGGCCCACCTGAGACTGTTGCCAGCATCATAAGAGGCAGAACTGGAGAAGAAGAGAAGTTGCTGGGAGCCTGTTGGAAGCTGTTGAGAAGCTGTGAGGAGCTGTTGGCTCTCTTGCAGGAGCTCATCATGCTGGCTTTCTTGATGAACTCAGCTGTTCTCATTGTCCAAGAAGCTCAGGACTTTGTTGTCTCTGAGAATGGCTACTGTTCTCTTTGGAGAAGCTGTGGTCCTCATTTTGAGCATCACTTTCTGGCTCTGGAGGGGAAGATGGTACACTTCTCAGTCTCTTGGAGAAGCTTGTTGCATTGGCTTTCTTGTCAGAAACTCAGATTTCCTCATCGTTGGAGGAGCTTGGGACCTCACTGTTGCTGAGGATGGCTATGGTACCTTTTGGTAGAACTCTGGTTCCTCACTCTAGCTCATATCCCTCTGCCTGCTAGCATAGATCCTTCATCCTGCTGGCACAGATTTTCTAGCTTCAGCCACTGACCTTTGGGTCTTACCAGTGCGGATCCATGAAACAGGCCTGAATGAGACATTGTCATGGGCTCCAGGCCTCTAGGTAGACTCATGAGAGACATTGTTATGGGTTCTAGGTCTTCAGCTGGACTCATGCAGGACATTGCCATGGGATCCAGGCCCTCAGCTGGATTCTTTTGTCTTTACTGTGTGGACAAATTTCCTGCACTATTTTTGTGTATGATTCCTTAAGTGACTATTATAAATAATCTTATAAAATATGTGTCCTGTATTACATTGTTCCCCTTGCAAAACCCAAACCAGGACAACTCTCCTTTACCATTTTGATTTATTGCTTTCAAGATTTTAAAAATCATTACAGGTTGAGTATCAAGGACTAGGGAAAGAAACTTTTCTCACCTCTCCTTTTATGGAGTGACTATGTTTGCTCACACTTTCCTGTTTATTTTTTTCCCAAGAAGCACACCTTATTGTTTCTTAATCCTGAGGATCTGACACAGATCCCATCTCCGAATGGAAGCTAGCACTAGCAACGCATGTGAACAGTGCACACCCACGCAGCCCTCCTTTAACAGATGGGCATCAAGTGGCTGCCTGGGCAGAGAGTGAGAGGCTGGGCAGAACGTCAGCTCTCACAGTGGGGTTTGGTGCCCATGGAGGCGGGCTCTTTGCTTTTATAGCTGCATGGCTTTCCAGTGACATCTTTCAAACACCTTCTAAATTGTTCTGTTTCTCCTTCATATTTCCAAGTACAGTGCTGAGTAGAATCTATAGGTTAAAATTGCAGTCTGCTCTATTAATTAATTAATTCATTCATTCACTCAACAAATCCTTGCTGTCTACTTGCCATGCATGGTTACTGCCCTTGGTGCTTGTCTTGGTTACTTTTTTCTCATCGCTGAGACAAAATACCCATCACCCAAAATGAAGGAAGGAAAGGTTTATTTAGCTCACAGTTTGTGGAAGTTTCAGTCCATACTTGGCTGCTTAGAGGCAGAGCAGCACACGGCGGAGGGCGAATGTTCATGGCAGTGGAGCACAGCAAAAACAACCAGCAAAAGGGAGCAACGGCTGCAGGCAGCCTCTTTCTCTCCCTTACCTTGTAAGCAGCCTGCCCGCACCCAGGGGACATGTAGCTCTCACACAGTCTCCATGCCCTCCTCTTCCACAGGCTCAGGATGTGTACAAAGTAAGCACCTTGGCTTCCTGCTGAGTCACTCAGCCAAACCTCTGGACTCCCCAAGTTGACACAATGTACAAACCATGACAGTGCTGTAGGCAAGCATGGGAATGAAAAATTGGGGCTACTGAGGCAAGGAGCTGTCATCTCAACTGCCATGAAGTGTCAGGGAGTGCAGGGAAGTGCAGCTAGCTCTTGTGAGGATCTGAGACTGTGAGAGAAGTAGCAGGTGGTAGGCTGGAGTCTGGAGCAGCGGTGGCAGCACTGGCCTTAGGGAGACTCCTTGAAAAGCAAGCAAGCAAGGAGTGTTTGAGGGAAGCAGTTGAGCAGAATCCCAACTGTTAAGAAAGACCCTATCCTCCGATCGTCTGGCAGATGTGGTCAAGACTGGGGATAAGTGCAGGGTGCTAATGCATGTGTGTGTTTGCATGTTCTCTGGGTGTGTGTTGTGTTCGTATGATGTGCCTCTGTGCATGCTGTGTGGTCGCATGGTGTGTGTGTGCATGAGGAGAGGCACATAACTGGTAGATTAACAAGAGCTTTATTCTCTGTCTCCGTCTCCGTCTCCATCTCCGTCTCCGTCTCCATCTCCGTCTCTGTCTCTGTCTCTCTCTCTCTGTGCATCTCTGCCTTACTCCCTGTCCTGTTTTCCCTGCCTTTGTCCTTCTCATTCTGCCCCTGGATGATCTCAGATATTCCCCACAGCATCGGTTTCTGAGATCCTGCTTGCTCAGGCCTACAGTAATCCTGGGCTCTGGGGCATTCCCAGACCAAATGTGACAGCTGAGGGTGTGTGAAGCTTTCTCTACCCTCAGGCTGTCCAGGAGAAGGTGGTCCGCATCTCTCTTTGTCTGTTCTCTGCTCTCGTCTGTATAACATCAGTTTCTGGTTAACGGTTGAGTGCACTGGGCAGGTTCCATTCCCAAAGTGGCTCTGGTTCCTCCAGATGAACAGGACTGAGGCCAAATTTCGTGTCCCTCTTCTGCCTGGACTACAGGTAGAAAATGTCTCCCTGGTTACAGAAACTGGAACACCAGTTTCTCTACAGGATATTTTTGTAGATATCTTTTAGGTAAAACACAGCCATGAAACAAGGCCATCCACACAGCACAGAGCCCTCTTCTAAGTGTTCAGAGAAGAGAGGGCGCTTCTGCTGTGGATGCCAGTGGGTCATGAGCAGGTAGCCCGGGCTGGCCCAGACCCACAGACTCCACTGCCAGTAGCCCTGTTCCACGCCAGGGAACAGACCTGGTTGCTCTCCAGGTTGAGCAAGGCGTGAAGACAGCTGGACAGGCAGGAGAAGAGGCCTAGATAGAGAGCCGCCTGCTAGCTTTCCGGACTGTAGGGCTGACACCACTGTATACACACACACAGACACAGAGACACACTGGCACATACAGTTCTTACATGCCAACCTTGCTAAATTGTGACTTAAAGATTACAGTGGTTTTAGTTTTCTATTTTTTAACTTTATTTTAAATAAAAAAGTACAAAAAAAGAACAATAGCAAAATACAAACACAACAAAGCAAGGACATTAAAAATGATACAGGGTTTCTAACCAAATGATAGGGATTAACAGTGGTTGTTATATTATATATTGTTATCTTCAATGAAGTTGCTCAGATTACCAGATGTAAGAATGGAAGATTGATCAAATCATTAAAGGGAATAAGAAAATAATAATTTAAAAGAACATTTAAAAGACAATGCATAGTTTCACTGGACAGGATTGTAGGAATTCACCAATGGTTGTTATACTGCAAATTGTTGTTGTCACATAAGTTGCTCAGATTACCAGATATAAGCATGCAAAATTTGTATATATATACAAACACTTTTAATCATTAACTGTTCCCCTCAAAAAACCAGACACCAGCAGTACAGTGCAATGGTGTTAAAGTTGATTTTCTAAAACATATCTACATGTCCACCATATGTATACCTGTAAAATTTTTTCTTATTTAACCCCTGAACTAATTCACCTGGAAAGGCAATGTCATGATTTTAATGGAGACTCTTGGCATTAATCACCTTGACCTTACCTGAGAGATGGGTGCGATTCTAGATGATGCGCTGAAATAGATGGTCTTAAAACATTAAAGAAATTCCCTTGGATTGCTGATTTACTAAATGCCTTCATTAGGAGCGGATGCCTCATCTCAAGTCATTTTTCCCCTCATTTGTCACAATCACAGTGCTGCTGCCCTAGGTAGCTTATTAATATAGTAATTTTCACCAGAATGATTCTGATAGATATCTTTTAGGTAGAATTCATGACCTTAAATAAAATCAATTGGTCAACATGAATTTTACACATTTTTAATACTTAATAGGACTAATGAATATTGCATAAGTGCATTTTTCAACTTGACTCATAGGTCAGAGCTAGCTAAATTTTCCTTTTCCCATTTTATCATTAACACATTTTGATTTGAGTTGTTATAACTTTGTAAAATTGATGAGAAATATCTTTCTGTGTTTTCCAGGCTCACAGGGAAATCATCTGCTTGTGTTAGCCACTTTCCTGTCACAGCAGCACAGAACCTGACACCTGCAGCTGAAAGGGGGAGAGCTTTGCTTTAGCTCACAGTTTCCGTCCACATTTGGCAGGCTCCAAGGTGCAAACAGGATGGCAGAGGGGCCTGGCAAATGGAAAGGTGTTCGAACCATGGCATCCAGGAAGAAGGGAGAGAAGGGAGTACTGGGGACAAGAGTACACTTTTCTAGCTCACACCCCTGGTACCATCTCTAGCCAGGCCCCCTCTCCTAACAGCACTCAGCAACTGAAATCATCAATGGGGGAACCCACTGATCAGTTCAGGGCTCCCACGATCCATCCGCCTTCCACACACACAAGAATTTTGGCGAACATTTTAGATCTAAATGACTGCATTCCGCACTTGGTGCCACAAGGCCCAAGTCTATATCATTATGCAGTATGCATTCAGTCCATTTCTGAAAGTCGCCAAAGCCTTGATAGTTCCAGCATTGCTGAAAAGTCCAACTCCAAAGTCTCCTCTGAGACCCAAGGTGAACTCTTAGCTGTGAGCTTCTCTAAAAATCAAAAAGAAAGTTAAGTACTTCTAACTTACAGTGGCGGAAAACATTCCCCTTCCAAAAAAGAAGAGATAGGAAAATAGAAAGGATTTGGACAAAAAAAAAAAAAACCCTGAAATATAGCAGCACAAAGATTAAATCCCATAGCTCCAATTCCAGCACCCAGGGCGGGTTGTGCTTACATGTGAGTTTCAAAGGACTTGGGTGCTCCTACCCTGTGGCATTGCTGGTCACAGCCCACATGACCCATCCCTTGGGGTGGCTTCACTCACTGCCTACTGCTTTCCTTAACAGATGTTCCATATTCCTGGCACTCTTACTTCCTGGGGTCTCCACTGCACTTTTGGCCCCACTCCCACAGCTTCATGCATTGCCTTATTAGGGGCACATTGACTGAATTCACAGGTTTTTTAAAAAAAATCTGGGTGGAAACCTCCTTGACCCCATAACATTTGCATTTTTCATACCCATGAAACCAGCACATTTGGATGATGTCAAGTTCTGCTGCCAGCTTGAGCAGTAGCAGGGACCCTTTGAACTATGCCTGTAGTGGACTCAGTGCCTGGATGTCTTAGCATGGTGAAATGAATCTCAGTCTCAAGAAAACAATTCCCAAGGTGGCCCTTCTCCAATAAATATCCAAGGGACTCTCTTCTCAAATGAAAGGTTTATAGTTTACACCCTTGAGCCTGTGAAGGTGGGGATCTTGCTGATTCCTGAGATGCTGTCAAACCATTTTTGCTGTTGTTCTAATGTAAAGTAGTTGGCTTCTTATTAACACTAATCTTTTCACAGCCATGTTGTCCTTTGCTCCAATGTTGCAGATATTTCCTTTTGGGTAAAACTAGAAACTTTCTAATTTTGGCTTTGCCTTTTGCTTCTGATTCTCACTGTAAATCTGGCTAAAAGCAGCCATCAGTAACCACGCCACCACCTGAACATTGGACTGTTTTGAAATTTCCCCTACCAGATTAATTCTTAATCTCAGTCTCCCACAAAGTCTCAGAACATAGGCAAAATGTAGAAAGCTTTTCTGCCTGGGTATGAGACACATGACCTATTCTTCAACTGCGAATGGAGTTCTTGTTCCCAGATGAAACCCCTTGAGCCTGACCTTTACCATCTGCCTTCCTATGATCATTCTGATCTTCTGAGCTCTAACCAGAATCATCCATCATGCTCTGCTCACTGCATTCTTGGGCATCTGTAACTGGTATTTCCAAACTCCTCCAGCAAACCACTTCCAAAGGCTTCTAAACTATAAGGTCACATAAAGTTACACCAGTTTCACACTCAGTAAAAATTTCTCTCTGAGTCACTTTTCTGTTGCTGAAACAGAATACCCAACACTCACAAGTTACAGCAGGAGAGGTTTCTTTGGTTCACAGTTTCGGTCCATGGTTCCCTGGCTCCAAGGTGAAAACAGCATGGCAGAGGGACCTGCAGAGGAAAGGGGGCTCAACCCGTGGAATCCAGAAATAGAAAGAGAGGGGAGGATCTGGGGATAAGAGCACGGTGACCCGTCTCTAACCAGGTTTCATCTCCTAACAACACATTTGGCTACTGAGCCCATCAACGGATGAATCTACTGAGGAGTATAGTGCCTGCATGATGCAGTTACTCTCCACACACATGAGAGTTTGGGGGTACATTTTAGATCTAAAATGTCACCCCGTTTTTCAGTGGTCTGATGGCACTAACTCATAGTTAGCCTCCCACCTTGGCTCATGTTAGTGCTAGGAATCAGAATGGTAAAAAATGTGGGGAAGAGGCATGTGGCATGTCAGAGTGTTGGGACACTTTCTGTGTTCCCTGGTAGTGAGGGAAGGAAGGTCTCTGGTTCTGTCTGTGCACAAGGGTACATGGTCGTGCATCAACCTCTCAGCACTGTTTCATAGTGTTTCCTGAGGACTCCCTGTTGAATGACTCAGCTTCTGCCTTCCAGAAACAAACAATCCACCGGGAAATTAAGTTTGAAGAAAGAGAAGCATGAACATGAGAGCCAGAGAGAAGGCAGCATAGGCTTAGGGCCACCAAAATGTATCAGTGCATATCCAGTGTTGCAGCTTCTTGGTGGTGGCAGGTCACAGCCCCAGGAAAGGGACAAAGAAGGGAAGTCTGGCTTCCTTTGCAATTTTGACAGCTGGCTTACCTGGAAATGCATGGATGTCCTGCTCTCCTTGCTCAGATTTTGATTGCTCCATCTTGCTGGTCTGCCTAGAAAATCTCCCCAAGGAAGGACAGAGGCATTTACTAAATTGCACGGAGACTCAAGGCTTTGCTGAGGGATTGGTTGCTATGGACTCAGATCCATTCAATATTGGGCACCCCTGGAGATCTTGAGTGACAGATTCTTCATTTATACAGGGACATCCAAAAGGTAGAGATGGCTTCACCAAGGCCAAGCCAGTTAGAGGCAGAGCTTGGCCTTAAACCTTGCCTGGATTTGAATAGTGACTCTTTCCCCTTGGGGATTCTTTGGTTCTTCCTTGATTGCTTGGTGTTAAAGAGCAGTGATTCTAACCTTGGAGGAATTCCGTTACCTCATTCTCTTTCAAGGGCATGCTAGCTGATGTTTGCAGTCATTTCTGATTGCCACAATTGGGAGAGGGGTGCTACTGGCATCTAGTGGGTAGAGGGCAGGGTTGTTGTTCCATGTCCCACAGTGCCCAGGACACAAGTAGGGTTATGAGTAGGGTACCTGGATGGCTTTACTTTCTCCCTTTGGGCAAAAGTGTCCATGGCAGGAATGCTAATGGCTGAGCCCTGTGACCACCATGTAGTATAACAGTGCTCAGGGCTACAGTTCTGCTATACTGAGCATGTAACACCAGTCTTTGTGATATTCCAGATAAAACACTGGGGGAAAATTGAGGTCCTCACTGAAGTGCAGACACCTGGGGCCACATGCCAACACACAGAAGCAGGTTCTGCTCCTTGGAGCCTCTTATTTTGTTTGCTCAAAACTTTCCTCATCTTCTCTCATTCCTTACTTTCTTCCAGAGTACTTCTGTTATGATTGATACATTGCTTCAACTTGGGGAGTCCAGAGGTTTGGCTGAGTGATTCAGCAGGAAGCCAGGGTGCTTACTTTGTACATACCCTGAGCCTGTGGAAGTGGAGGGCATGGAGGGTGTGTTAGAGGTACACGCCCCCTGGGTGGGGGTAGGCTGTTTACAATGTAAGGGAAGAGAAGAGGCTGCTTGCAGCCATTCCTCCCTTTTTGCTGGTTGCTTTTGCTGTGCTCTGCTGCCATGAATGTGTGCCCTCTGCCATGTGCCACTCTGCCTCAGAACTAGCCAAGTATGGACTGAAACCTCCACAAACTGTAAACTAAATAAACCTTTCCTTCCTCCATTTTGGGTGTTGGGTATTTTGTCTCAGCAACAAGAATAAAGTAACCAAGACAACTTCTCACCACAGCAGCAGATACTTAGAATATGCTTGTTGATTAAGTGAATAAATGTGTGTTAGTATTTGTTTCACAAAAGCGATCATTTAGATATGTCCATGTCATCTTCGGTAGACTATGACTTTGTTTGGATAGGGGCTGTGTCTGGGGGCATCTGGGAGGTTTCCTTGGTACAGAGCAACAGGTATCACCTAGAGAGAGCCAAGGCCAAAGTCACCACCTTTATATGACCAGGCTTGGAGGCAACATTCCTGCATTTCTGCCATCTTCTCTTCAGTGGAGGGGAGTTACTGGGTGCAGTCCCCACTTGAGAGGAAAAGCTCTTGGGTGTGGGTCACAGAAGATGCATTGTAATGACTGCCATCCTCACTGCCTTCCATCAAGGCAATTCCATGACACTTGTTTGCTGAAATCAAGTAATGACTATTGTCTTATTCAACAAATGCAACAGCCTATTTGCTTAAAAGGGCTAAGAAAGCATAGACCAGAGGGAGATCTGGAGGACTGGCACTCCACACAGCCTATGTGGTTCCCTCCTTTCCTAACTCACCCTTAAACATTGCTCACTTTCACTGAGGGAACTTTGTAGACAACCTGAGACACTAAGATTAGCAAAGTCATGCTTTACTATGTAGATTGCTTGGAGGGAGTTTCTCTTGAGGGAACTGGAAAGCAAATTGTCCATGCCAGGATCTCCCCAGATCTACACAGGAATGGAAGTTCCTGGGGCTGTGTGACATGTCTGCACAAAATGATTGGATTTAAGCAACAAAATCTTCCTCCTCTTCCATGGTTCTGGAGAGTAGAGTCTTGAATTCAAGGTGGTGACAGGACTGGTTCCTTCTGAGGTTTGTGGAAGGGTCTCTTCCAATATCTTTCTTGGTTTCTGGTGGCTCCAGAAACCCTTGATGGATTGGAGTTGGCTGTCAAAATGTCACTCCAATCCCAGCCTCTGTTCCATGTGGCATAGTACCCTCCATGTCTCTGTGCTTGTTTGGTTGTAAGGACTCCACCACTGGGCTTCGGACCCACCTTGATTCCAAATGATACCATCTTAATTTGATGACAACTGCAAAGAGGCTACTTTCCAAAGGTCACATTCATAGTCTCTGAGTTCAGATGGACCATATCCCTTTGAGGGATGAAACAGAGCTTGTGTAATAGGCTTTTAAATGTCATCTATGTTTTCCAAGTTCACAAAAGGTCCGTCTTTTCCGTGAGCTTCTGCCCTGTCTCTCCAGCCCCAGTTATAGGCACACAGCTTGTTTGCAGCCTCTGTGAGCTTGGGAAGCTTCTGGTCTCATCTCTTCCTCTTTGCCCACGATCCTCGGGTCATTTAGCGGCCATGTGGCACTTCCTCTGAGTTGGAGCGATTGTGTTCCGGTTATACCTGCAGCATTCCTACCTGCTGGCCTTTCCATATGCCTTTCCCTTGGCTTGGAGAACTTTCCTTATGGCTCCTTTCATTGTTTCAGCCTCAGCCTCAGTGCCCCTCCACTGCACAACTCAGTCCCAGCTACGCTAACATGTTTTATTGCCATCACAACAAGTGGCACCAATCCTGCTCCTGTCTGTCTCACTGACCAGATGCAGACTCCAAAATGGCAGAGCCCCTCCGGCCTTCTCTGCTACCTCATCATTTTTAGAATACCACCTGCCACCTGACAGGTGCTCATAAATATTCATGGATGAACAAACGTCTCCCTGCTACCCTATGAATTATTCCAGTCTAGGGTACATGTCCAGCAGTGCATTTTATCTTTGTTTCACCCAGAGGGTCCAGGAAAATCTTTGCATTCAAAAGTCTCTCAGTCAGTGCCTACTACATGAATGAATGGAGTAAATTAATAAGTTTATTCACGATGTGTCAGGCTCATAGTAGTTGTCCAATGTAGAAAAAGTAGAGTCTAAGAAGGATTCTTCTTGATAGTATAGAATCCCTGCATTAACTGAATCCAATTAAGTATCATTCACTTTTGTGATTCTTCTCCCCATCTGCATACTTCTAGCACAATCATTTATGCAATATGTTCTTTAAAATAGCTCAATTTTTAAACACAAATCAATTTATTCAGTAATGAAGCGTTTGTTATTATTGTAAATGGAAAATCATTTACAATAAATAGGATGTAATCCTTGAAACTAAATATAATAAAACGAAATCATGCTATCAAATTCTTGCTGCACAGAGAAGGCTCTGGGTGTGAGGCTGGAATTGTTTTAGAAAAGGATATTAAATAGTTTTGTGTGACACTTTTACAAGATGTTCTCCTGGGAGGGAACTTGCTAGTGGGCCCATGAGCTGTCTGCAGTACTTCATATGACTGCATGTGAGTCTGTGACAACTTCAAATGAAAAAGTATAATTTTAAAAAGGAGATTAGCAAGTTGTGTGGGATGTTGGAGAGCAGTGCGACCTCCTCAACTTACCAGAGACACTGAAAAGGCACTGAGAAGTGGGGAGCTCCCGACAGCACAGTTCCATAGTGCTTCACGCCTCTTCTGTGCACCAGTCAGTCATTTCAGCAAAGAACAATGGTGCAGGACTCACATGTTGGATAACAGGAACACAGGGGGACAGAAAGCTGCCGACACGGTGAAAATGAAGCCCTCTGGAGTCATCCTGGATCCTGACCCTGTGATTCTGCATGACAGTCACTGAGGCACAGCATCTGGTCAGGACCTTTCAAGGGTGTGGATCTCCAGAGACCCTCACACGTTGCAGGTAGAGGTAGAAAGATGAAAAAACTGGTCAGTTATTAAGTGGAACACATCCTTCTTCTTGTCTCATCAGTTCCATTCCTGGATATTTATAAAGCTGCTAAACATGCCTTACCATACAAAGACTTGAACATAAATGTCCACAGCCTTTTGTATGACAATCAAAGTTGAAGACAACAATGCTTAACAACAGGTGTTAGATAATCAAATTATGTGTATTTGTCCAGTGGAAGGACATCTCTTCAGGTACAAAACGAATGAAGTGCTGATGTGTGTTCTGATCTATGTAAGAACAAGGATGAAACCTAAAAGCATTTGTATACTGACTGGAAGCAGTGAGGCTTATCAAAGTATATACTATATTATGCCATTCACATAAAGCTCTCTAACAGATAAAGCCAATCTGTGCTGAGAAAAGCAGATCAATGGCTGCATAGGGAGAGTGGGTCAGATATTGACGACCAAGGACCTGAAGATACTCCTGAATGAGAAGCACTGCTTTGTCTTGTTTGAAAGGATGTGTGTTAGTCATATTTCTGTCACTCTGACCAAGTGCTGGAGAAAAGCAACTTAAAGGAGGAAAGATTTACTCTGCCTTATAGGTTTAGAGGGTTCAGTCCATGGGTAACTAACTCCATTGCCTTTAGGCCTGTGGCAAGCAGAAACGTCATGGAAGAAGGGAATGGTAAAGGAACCCTACCTACCTCATGACAAAGAAAAAGCAGAGAGAGCAAAAGCCCAGGAAAGAAGGGATCAATCACCAGCGATGGTCCCCAAAGTCACACTCCAGCAGTCCACTCTTTTCAAATTCTCCTGTTTCTCCTGCCTTCCAAGGAGATAAAATTATGATGTCATCAGTAGGTTCACTATTGATTTTTTTTTATGTAAAAGAAACTGTTGCAGAGTTAGAGGCTGAAGTGTGGGATGCTTTGAATTACCTAAAAGTAACTTTATTAAAATATTTTTGAATAAAATAAAATGCACATATTGCCAGAGTGTAATGAGATTTGATACTTGTATGTACCTGTGTAAGCACTCTGTTGTTACTTAGACCTAAAATGTTCTCCAAAGACTTTCTTGGGTTGAATACTCACTGGCTGTTGGGCTTTTGGGAAGTGATTATATTACAAAACTCTACTGGACATGGGCTAGGACAAGGCTGAGGCCACAGACTCCTAACATTCTGATGTGCCCTAGTATATTGTAAGAGGTAACAGTTTACCAAACTTCTGAGAATATCAAGCTCAAATTGGCATAAACAGTGAAGTTTCTTAGTTAGTTTTTCATTGCTGAGACAAAATATAAAGCAATACAAACCTTTCAAGGCAAGGTTTATTTTGACTCACAGTTTACAGAGATTTTAGTTCATAGTTGAGTGGCTCTAAAGTAGCGTGGCCCGGCAGAGGAGCATCTCAGAGGAGAAACACTTCCTGGTAGGTCAGGCAGGAGACAGCAAACAGGAAGCAACAAGCCTCCCTTTCCTTTTTATTCCATTTTGGCTACAAGTCTAATGGCTGGTACCACCCACACCCAGGGCAGACCATCCCATTACTCACACCCAGAACAGCACTAAACAAATCAGTGCACCAATTAAGTTAGCACACATATCCATGTGTGCGATAACATTTTCACACAGTTTAGATCCAGCCACCACTGGACAGCCCCACCTTGCATGCATGAGGCGTTGGGGGAACATCTAGATACAAGCCGTAACAGTCTGCATGTGCCACCACAGGACTCCTGAGATGTAAAAAGAGATCTGCCCCCAAACACTCAGAGGCTGGGGCCATGTCAACTGAGAACATGGTTCTCTTCTTGGCCAGGACTGCTTGGCACAAAGCTCCAGACTGAATAGAGGTGTGAAGAGGGTAGACCCAGAACCAACTGAGATACAGTTTCCACATTCTGAAGAAATGGGGATTTAGGGTTGCAACTCAGCTAAAATTAAGGCACAGTGCTGTTCACATGCACCTAAGCCATGAGGACTGGGCTTAACTTGTTGCATTTTTTTTTTTCTGATACTGGGGATTGAACTCAGGACCTTGCTCTTGCCAGGCAGGTGTTTATTCTATTGAGCTATGTCCCCAGCCCAAACTTGTTGCATTTTTATTTGGTTAAACCTGAGATGACAAAAAGGAGACCACCCCAACCACCAAGGCCCTGAAAAAGTTCTTGGAAAATGAAAGTCAGTTACCTTCATCTGTAAAGCACCCTTCCTTTCATTCATCCAGCAAGCATTTACTGAGCACCTACTGTGTTCCAGACCCCAGGATAATTCCTGGGGACACAAAGTCCAATAAACACAGGGCCAGGCTGAGTCAGAGGGTGGATGCTACTGGAAGTTCTGGAAATGTCACTCTCCTGGCTTAGAACCGGGTGATTTTGATCATTTCCTGCTCCTAATTTTTGAAAACTGTGTAATGAATAAACAACATTCTTTTCTAAAGAGCTTCTAAAATGAGTCATCTCTGGGTAAACACTGATCTGTGCTCTAATAGAAGTGAGAGAGGCAGCAGGTCTGGGAGGGGAGGTCTGTGCAGAGCTCCGGTAGTGCACAGAGGCAGGAAGCAAGTCTGTGTCTGGGGTGAAAGGTGTGCATGTCAGCCCTCGGGCAGGGAGGTGGGGAGGAGACCTCCTCTCAAGGTGCCCTTCCTGGCATCCAAGCCCCTCAGCCTGGTGCTGTTTAGGGCCCAGTCAGGCAGCTTTAGCTTTAGTGTGGGAGCTGAATCCTGTCAACTATGCAGACTAAATTTTTTAAAATTCACTTTTATTTTTCACATTTTGGTTAGTTGCTGAAATATTTGACACTGCTGCACTCAAGCTGACAGTGAACCTGCCTTTCTGCCCTCCAGAGCCTTGGAGGTAAAGTACATATTTTTCCAGATGTTTCTACAGCTGGTGCTGCAGGTGACCTCGCTGTGAGCTGCAGGGCTTCAGTGGGAGGAGCGCACTGTCCAGGATCTGGAGGGCAGAGGAGGGTGGAGGGAGACAGTGTGGGAGGCCAGCGGGAGCAGAGGCTGCGGTGCCCCATTGGTCAGACCTCCAGCATCTTGGGGGTGGTGGTGTCGGGTACCAGAAGGCAGAGCAGTAAGACTGTGCTGGTGGGGTTCAGGAGTTCTTCAACGTGTCCCCTGGTTTGTGACATTTGCCCTGGATTCCCTGGCCTTCCTCGAAGGGCTGGACACCACTCAGTTTTTATAATAAATTTGTTTCCTCTTAAACTACTGATAACAGACCTCATGAAGTTGCCAGCTGTCTGGGATCTCATAAAAAATAGAAAATCTTTCAAGGCTCAAGTGGATCTTCACAAAGCAGTGACCACCTGGGTTGGTAGAAGTGGCCTCCCAGGTGGGATCTAGGGGATGGCCAGTGAGCCGCTGACCCCACAGCCCTGGGTCCATCACCGATTATCCCTCTGCCTGCCTGGTTTGTACCGCTACTGAGCTGGGGCTGACCCAGAATCCCTCAGTGCGCAGCATCCTCTGTGTGCCAGTAACAAGACTTCAGGATACTAAACATCCCCTCCCTGTGCCTCTATCCCCTGCCTTTGGGCCCTAAGGTCTTACTATTTTCTGAATGACCTCATTAATTATTTAAGAAAACCAAGTTTTTAGTTTTCTCCTTATGTTTGCAGCAAACTGAATCAAGCCAAGAAATTAAATGGATGGGGAGAGTGGGAGAAAGATTGATTAGAGATTCAAAAATAGAGAGAAATGTATTTTCTTTCCTTCTGATGGAAAATGCCATTATCTGGCTGTGGGCTATTAATATGCCATTTGTATACTGGAGGAATATCATGTTAGCAGAAATTAATCTATCAGCTTTCTCTGCGGTGACCAACACTGTCAGCTTAATAGCCACCGAGAAGCTGATGCTGTGGAACAAGGCAAAATAGCAATGCAAATAGAGATACACTGTGATTCTTCAGATACCTAAGTAGATTAACTTGCTTATTGATTAGTTGGCTTGTAAATTAATGAGTTATCCCCATTAATTATGTGTGTGTCTTCATAAAAGTTCTCACCGGATTTCCCTGTGAAAAAGTGAGCTAGGTAAGGAATGAAGTGAGGATCCTGCACCATGTGGTATCTATGTACCGATGTAGCCGTTTCTCCCTGCATCTCCGTGAAGACCCTGGGCCCTCTTCCTGCTTGAGTGCAGACGAGTCATGGCCGGCTGTCTTCCCTGCACTGTCACCCACCCTCCAGCTCCACGCCCCCAGAGAGCTGGTCCCAACTCTGGCTACCACCTAATTTGCCTCTTATACTTGTCTCGGAGGGCTTTCGAAATGTCAGCTGATGTCTCTTCTGGGCGCTCCTGTGCTATTCCTTCGAAGTGGTGCTGCAGAGCATTGTGATTTCTTGTGGCTGCTCTGCCCCTGAAATGAAGCCGTGGGCACTCTGAGAGTGGGGCATGGGGCTGACTCCGCAGGGCCCAGAGGGGGATGGGCATGCGTGGAGGTGAGAGGCAATGCGGCTATTGTCGGGAGGCTTCGTGGGGCCACCAGTGGGCTCTTCCTCTCCGAGGACAATGCACCTGACGGTGATGAAGATGACCGTGGTGATGAGACTGGGGGGAAAAGCACCCCAACAGTGGCCTGACACCTTCCAGAAAAGTGGTCCTCTATGTGCTCCAAAGTGGAGAAGTCCTAACTGAGGTTCCTGCTGGCCAAAGAGTGCTGTCATTGGATCTGGTCCCTCGCACCCCGCACCCTGCCCTCAGGGATGCCTGCCCTGCCTGAGTACCTGCAGACCCTGTCTCTGCATGTGGTGCAGCTCTTGTTTACCCACTAGGCATTTCTATAACATTTGGGCATTCATCTTATTGATTTAATTTTTCTTCTGTATCTTAAATAATTTCCTTAATGTTTCAGACAAGTGGATCATATCCTTTTCTGACACATGTATTTCTCCATTTTAAAAACGTGTTTTGTACATTTTCATTAAAAACTGGGAGGTGAAAGAAAGTAAAAAAATGGGTCTCAAGTTCTTCATTTCTTTGAGGTGCGGCTGGGAATGGGAGCTCGGGCACTGTGCATGCTAATCAAGTGGTCTGCCTCTCAGCAAGTGATCCACTGTGAAAGAATTTTGGCCACTAAATGCTCTGTACCTTCTGCCTCCTAGGTCATGTGTCCAGGTACATGAAAGAACAACCAGCACCTTCTTGTTTGTATATATGCTACAGCTTTATTGCTGACATACTAAGGATTTTTTTTTGGCTGAATTCAAACGTCTTTTATTTGCATTCTGTCATATTTGTTTGAGCTGGGTTGTGTGGTAGAGATTGCATGGACTGCTTCACAGGGAGCACTGACATTGGACTCAATGTCTACCCGACAGTGGGGTCAGGGAAGGAAGAGGCTGACTGGGTTCCATCTCAGTTTTGCTACTGATCACAACAATGCCAGACTTCTCTCCTCTCAGAGACTCCGCTGGTTTCTTGCCCTGCAGTGGGAGAATGTGGAGGGGGTGCTCAGCAGGGGGCCTGCCAGCCTGGAGATTCTGCAGCTCTGTGGTTCTTAGCAAGGGGGCAAAGGGTAGTAGTTTCTGGACATCCTCTGGAATATGTGAGGGCAAAATGAATGCTCAGTTCCCTTTTGGAAACGTTAACCTCCAGCAAAGTAGGCACTGAAAATAGATGCTTCCAGCAGTTATTTGTAGAATGAAGTGTTTGCACATCAAAGCTGGATTTCTCGGTGGCCCGGGGGCTGTTACTCTATTCATGAAGACCATTTATCTTCTCTCTTGTGCCTGTGTACACACAGGCACTGAGAAAGATAGCATCCTTGTCGGATTAAAACTCAGAGCACATCGCCATGTAAGGCAGGGGATGGATTCCTGAAATTTGTATTTATTTGAAGAAAAAATCCCAATTTGGCTTGAAAATGAGTTAGTTTTGTTCTTTGCTATGGTTATGAAAGCTCCAGTTGGGAGATCTAGAAAATTAATAATTCAGAGATTCTTATGTGAAGCAAATCCTCTGAAAACAAAAGAAAGGAGCAAATTATGACACCGAGCAGGAGCTCAGTAAAAGCTGGAGTAGTAGAAGGATGGATGAGGGAACACTGTGCGGACAGACAAGCTGCCCTCTACAGCTGTGAATTCTTGATTTTCCGGTTGTTGGATCCAACAATCAAGGAATGACTTGACATATTTAATCTGCAAGGAGAGTGCATTTTCCTGCAATTCTGAGTCTTGTTGCCAGCTCATTTGGCAAGAAAATAGTGGCACAGAGGACAGACAGTACCCTGAGCTTTGCATGTACAGCATTCACCCAACATACTTATAAACTGTAGTGATTCCCAGCTCTTCTCTCTGCAATTCTGTCTGAGTGAGTCTGTAGGACCCTGGGTGCCTATAGGTCTCAAGCATGGCCGAACAACAGTGCTATGTGGAAGTCTTGGGAAAGAACTGATGCCCAGGCGGCACCATCCAGAGTGCTAATTGAATTGGCCTGGGCTGGGACCCGGGCATAGGGAGTTTTAAAAGTTCCCTGGATGAGTCTCAGTGTACAGAGAAATTCTGAGAAGCATTGCCCTGAGCTTAAGAAGCATCCCAGGAGATTTTCATTATCGCTGAAGAAGGCAGAGCATCAGCTGCCATGGGACTGAGTATGTGAATATGTGAAAGAGTCTATAAACGACTTTGATTTGGAGTGTTTGCTCACATAGACACCCTCACACCCTTCTACACAACAAAAAATGGTAGCTATGAAACAAATGTGGCTTTAAATGTGTACTTAATCTTGCAAGAAAGAAAATAAAATCCTTAGTTGTAATAAAGAGAACTAAAAATCCTAGTTGCAATAAAGAGAACTAAAAACGTTATACTCCAGGGCAGGAGTCTTGACCCTAGTTGTAAATAAGAAACTACAACAGTGTCCTATTGCACTTTGACCTCTTGAGTAAAAGTCTGTGTGGATCGGATGCCACCATCAGGGCCTTTAGAAGTCCTCCAAACTACTCTAAAATGTGACCAGGTTGATTAGTAACCTTGAGATTTAATTCCCATATTAAGTTCAGAAGCAAACCATGGGGCTGATTATTATATTAGCAATTGGATGCTCAGCCACTGTAGAAAGACGAGGAGAAAGAAGAGGAAAGAAATAAAAATGAAAGGGAGGGGAAGGAAGATTGATTTCTATCTATTGTCATTAGCTGCAGATTGTACAACCTACTACATTGCAGTTCAAAAGAATAATAAAAAGTAGTAAGAACTAATAAAAAAGGCAAACAACATAGGCAAACATAACAGCAATGAAAAATTTAAACTCCTAGATACAAGAAAATACAATTAGACCATGTCATATTTTAAGTGGTGTTCACACCACCAAAAATAAATAAAGAAGAGATAGTTAATAATCAGTTGAACAAAGAGGAATACAATCTTTATAGAAAAAAGACAAATTTTTTAATAAAGAAGAACCAAATATACAACAGGACGTACCATGTTCATGGACCAAATACTTAATACTTTAATTCATTTAACATATACGTAGTTAGCAATTTTCAAGGCTCAGGTGGCCTTTTGAGAAAAAATTTCCCATTAATGGAGCTTATATTATAATGTATAGTATATCAAATGTTAATAAATCTATGGAGGGAAAAATGAAGCAGCATGAGGGAGGCTGGAAATGCAGGAGGAGAAGAGATTCCTAACTTGCACTAGAGGACTTGAGGGAGAACCTTCTGAGAGTGATCCTGATTTTGTGCCATTTGAACAGAGGCCAAAAATAGTGGGTGGGAAGAATGTACTGGAAGGGTGTGGGGCAGACTGTTCTGGGCCCGTGAATATACACACTTGGTGTGCCAGAACATAACAATCAGCTACCTCGATACAGCTTGAGTGTGTGTGTGTGTGTGTGTTTGTGCTTATGTCTGCGCGTTGTGGGAATGGTGGAATTCCAGTTACAAGAAGTAGGCAGCGACAGCTCAGGCAGGGCCCTGCTCACAACTTACTGCAAGGACTTTGGTTTTTACTACTAGTGGGATGGATGAGAATCCAATTAACATCTTGAAAGTGAGTGAAAAACATTAGCATTAACTTAGTGTCTGTGTCAGTGAGTGGAAAGGGAGTGAGGGTGGAGATGAGATGCAAATGTGAAGTTGTCGCTAGAAGCCATGTGGCCAGCACACAATATCTCAGGATGCAGGGGTGACAGTGAGGGGACATTTTGAAAGTTGGGCCACAAGGATAGCTGCTCATTTGTGTACAGAATGTGACGGGCAGAGTATGTAATGATGTCTGGTGTGGGTCAGAACCACTGCAAGGAGAAGTTCTCTGCTCCCTGAACTGGAGAAGATGGTGCAAAGTGGGAGGGAGGCTATGGGGAGCTCGTTTGGACATAGTCTCAGATGCCCATCCAGGGTATCACACCACACTGTTGCCTGTGAGATTCTGGAGTTGAAGGGATATGGGTGAAATCTAGGCTGAACATAAAACCTGGGAATTTACCAGCATATGAAAGATGTTTTCAAAGAGTATCTTGGAAATACAGGAAAGCTCTTCTCCAAGAATGGCCCCAGAAGCAGCAGCAGCATTTGTTAGGAATGCCAACTCTGGGGCTCAGCTCCCTGAATTAGGAATGCCAGGGGTGCAGCCCTGCAATCTGTGCTGAACAAGGCTCCTTCTTCTGGCCGGCCCAGGTGGTTTGAATGGGTGCTGGAGTCCTAGAGCCACTGCTCCAGTGCTTCTGCATGGCCAGAGGTTGTGTCACTCTCGGCACTGAACCCTGGGGACCAGCGACACTCAGAGGCCAGATGTGGAGTGATGGAAGGAGCAGCCGAGGAGCCCAAAAGGGAAGATGGGCAAAGGAATTAACACGCAGAAGACGGAAATTCTCTCCAGAAAAATGCACAGATTTAATGCCATCCAAACACAATCTTAGCAGTTAACAGAGCTTGACAGCTGTCTTTGAAAATCACATAACAGAATATGAGGCCAAAGATGGGTAAGACAGCGGTGAGAAGGAGCACGCAGGACAGACCTCGGCGGAAATGACAAGGGCTGCAGGAGACCCGAGTGTGTGAGAAAGGCGGCTGTGCTCACCGGGGGCACGGACCGTTTAATCAGGGTGTGGAGACAATTGGCTGGGCATGCGGGAAAGGATAAATTTAGGTCCTTGTACAACACCAGATACGGAAATACACTCCAGATGGATTAAAAGCCTGAGTGTGAGAAGCAAGTGTTCAAAGGAAAATATGCAGATACTCTCTTTATCTTAGTGAGAATGTAAAGAGGGTCTCAAGAAAGACACTTAACCCAATTTGATCCCAATGAAATCTGACCCTGTTTTTAAATGTTGAAAACCAACTTCACAGATTGAGAGAAAGTATTTGTTACATGCACCAGGGGCAAAGTGATGTCCAGAATGTTCTGAATTAGAAGAAAATAATTTACAGCATATTATAAGTGAAGGAAAAATACTTTAACAAGGGATCTCTAGGGTAGGACATCTGAATGTAAATAAACATATGACATGAAAATACTTGGAGAATATGGTGGAAAATACTGAATAAAATGTTTGCATAGCATTTCCTGCCAGACCTGCAGCAGGGAGCAAGGACAGCAACAAGCGGTGATAGTTTCCTTCGTGCAGCAGCAAGCCACCATAGATTCAGTCACTTACAACAACACGGATTTGTTCTTTTTCAGTTCTGGGCTTCAGGCACTGGAAATCTGTCTCCCCTGGCCACAGTCAGGGGGTTGCAGAGGGCGTCCCTTTTGGAGGTTCCTGTGCAGCCTGTCCTGCCTTTCCCAGTAAACAGAGATGCATTCCCCACAGTCTTCGGCTCAGGGCTGTGCCTCCACTTTCAGCGGTGTGGGCGTCTCCTGTCTTCCTGGCTCCCTTCTGTCAACACTTTCTGCCCCTCCAATCTGCCTCTCCATCGGGTCAGGGATCGTACTCAAGCAGATAACCCAGGGTTATTGCTCCACTCAAGATCCTTCACTGAATTGCAGGGCAGCGTTCCAAACTCCCAGGGATTAAGAAGAGGTGGACCTGTCAGGAGGCTGGTCCAGCTTGGGACAGAGGCCAGCCCCCAGGACTCTTCTGTATCATCAGTCACTGGGGTCTCCTTTGAGAATGATTTGTGAACACTGTGTATCCTTCCCAGTGTGCACACAGTTCCACTTCCGGGCATTTTTCCTCAGTGATGCTCTCACACAGACAGCCTCAGAGCCCTCTTGGAGGCATGGCTGGAAGTAGCCAAAAAGGAGGGGTGGAGACAAATTAGGTTTCTGAAGAGGAGTGTATAAGTAAACAAAGAGTTTAGAATACGGTGCTGTACACTGGGAAAATAAATAATTTCACCATCATTGAATTCTTACCATCTTGTTCAGTGAAAGTCTGTATTGTGTCTAGTGTTTTTCTTTCCATTACTTTTTATTCTCTTTAATTGTTTGATCAATTTTGCATTCTTACATCTGGTAATCTTTGTTGAAGATAACAATGTGTAATATAACAACCACTATTAATTTTCTATCATCTTGTTTTGAAATCTTCTATCATTTTTATCTTTTTTGTGTTGTTTTGTTTTTGTCTTTGTTGTTATTTTGTTATTTTTTCTCTTTAAAATAAAAAAGTATGTTGCAAAAGAGGACTACGCTTGTACTTAGGAAATAATAAAAACACTCAAAAACTGTGGGTGTTATTACTGGATGCCTATATACCCTCTCAGTTTAATAATGATGAATCAGGATTTCAGGAGAAGAAATACCTCTAGGGAGAAGGTTGAGCTGGGGATCATTAGATTGCATTTTAGCTCTCTATCTTAGCTTCTTTATAGTGGTACAATAATGGCATGCATCTCTTTTAATCACGGTGGTGAATAGTGGTCTCTATTATATTTCTGAAATTTTCTCCTATGTCTCATACTTTCAAACACTGAAAAAATAAAAACACAACCACTGGCAGGCAACTGGTGGAAAAGTCTCCCTTCTTACTGTACGAAGGCCAGATCTGCTCATGTTAACAGTCGATGCTGTTCAAGGGCCCTGGGTGCCCTAACGCTGGGTCCTGCCTGGCTTCTACCTTGCTCTCTAGTCTGAGCACCCAGTTTTCCTTCTGGTGACCGAGTTCCTCCCATCTTCTCTACCTGAGCTAGGGATCCCACCTTCCATGGTTTGCTACCCCCACAAGAAGCTCAGTGTAGCTCAGAATGACCAGCAGCAGGAAGCGACCAGTGCAGGTCCATTCTTCAAAGACCTTCTGAGAACTAGTGGGAGGTCTCCTTGGGGACCCCTCGTTCCTTCCATCTTGGCATCCTCAGTGCCCCTTTGATCCTCTGATCACCTTGTCTCTTGTAATTTCCTTTCCACCTATTTCACCTAGCTTGACCAAGTCTGATTCTGTCCCTCAAAACCAAAGCGCTCTAGCCCTACAACCTCTCTCTTGCATCCTCCCCTTTGTAGGAGCATCCTAATCCCCTTCATCTTTCCTCAGTCCGTGCCTGTGTTGGACCTCGTCACACAGCCTCTGCCTTGCATCCACCACCCCGCAGGGTGACAGATGGCCCTATCCCCTTTCCTGGACACGCCTGGGTTGGGCAGGTCTCTGGGCATCTGTACGTCCCTTCTTCATCATGGATGCGCCCAACCCTGCCACAAGGTTCAGTGCCTTTGAGTCAGAGCAGTTCGAGTATGGGCAGCTGAGGCATCCTCGCTCTGGGTGGAACTCTGCACCTTGGATCCGTACCTGCATCTCTTGCTCCTGCCTCAGAGCCCCCTGACCATGTGGGATAAGAACAGAAAGCTGGAGGATCCGGGGAAGATGGTGACCCCGTGAGCAGCAAGGGAGCGAACCTCCTTAATAAACACCACCAGCTCGAGACAGACTTGGTGAGCGTGAATGCCGGAACCTCGGCTGGGAAGTTTAAACTGGGCGTATTTCTCTGAGATGCCGGGGGAGATGTGGTAGGGCGGACCAGGCTGCCGGGGCGAGACGTGGGAAAGTCCCAGACGCTGGGAGCCGGGGACGAT